>CAVLJG010000003.1:85058222-85182603 GCA_963669975.1 Acanthoscelides obtectus | reverse complement strand
GGAAGTAAATTCTACGGTTTTGGCTCCTGTATGTTTTTATTTTTGTCAAATACTCTCTCCTCCATAGTATAATTTCATCTCTATCCATCAATGAACTGTTTCGGCCTCTCTTCTGCCAATTGAAGTTGAGTTCCTTTAATAGCCTGTAGAACGTCGTTTTACTAAAATTCGGCAAATCTGAGTCTTCATTCACTACTTTCAAAATCTTATCAATTGTAGGAATTTCATTCTGGAAAAAGAATTCATGAAACTTCCTTCTGATCGCATGTCTGTCAGCATCATCTATTTCTTTAATTTGGCTTTTACGGTTCTGATTCGTTTAGGTTCAGCAAATGCATTCCGTAATTTATATTCTTTGAGTACTCTAAATACCGATGCACGAGAAACTCCAACTTTATTCGCCACCCTCTGCACAACATCGTGACGCTGAGCTCAGGTTTTTCCTCCGTTTCACATTTGTAAACATTTAAATAATTCTTTCACTTCGATGCTCAAACGGTTTGTCTTGATCGTTTCCTGGGTGGACTCAATGTAGTTCTCCCTTCATCAGCTGTGTCGGTAGAAGACATGGTCAAAAAACACCAGATATAACAGAACTTATAACAGCGATGCACTCGACGCCACGCCACGGCCTGATTACAACTCTGGTTTTGTAGACATCAACGCGGCACAACGGCGGGTTTTGTATTGCTACAGTCTAACTAGGTCTTAAAAAATGTTCGAAACTGCATGTTTCCAAATTCATGGAGTTTTATATTGGAGGAGCCACTTCAGGACATTGTATTTAACAAAAGCATCAATATGAGGGGCGGACAGTTTAAAAAAAGAAAAATAAAAGCTACGAAATGAAACTATTAGTTGAAAAAGCAAGCGCTTCAAACTACAACTTCAAACCGTAAAATGCCTGAACTATAATGAAATCCTCTGCGGGAACATCGATCACGCGCTGATCACGCTTCGAGTTTGCGATGTTGTGGCCTCACTTGGGCCGAATTTTAGTATAGATAGAGCTTCTTAAAAAAGAAGTTTGATATCATATAACGTATGGTTTCGATTGTCATTTGTTTAGATTTTTGGTCATACGTCTGCACAGCTGATCTGGAAAAGTGCTGATATTTCTCCCTTTTTATACAGTGTATCTCATAACGCAAACTGTTCCTGTTCTCAAAAATTTCAAATGGAACACCCTGTATTTAAATAGGTTTTTTGTGAGTTTTTTTTGTATTCAAAGTGTTTCAAATTGGGATCTCGGAAACTGTAAGAGATACGAAGTGGCTTCAATGGAGGCAAAGATGCGTGTTTAGGTCACTAACAAGGTGCCGCTTAGAAACCTATGAAATTCAAATTACTTCGGATAGAGACGGAAAAAACAGATTTTCCCAAAGTCGTTTTCATTTTTCCTGACTTTATTTGTAATGGGATTCCAAAATAAATTCCACATTAACATTGCCACTTTTTCTCCTCTACAAGACGGCGTAACTGGAATTTCAATATGAAGTTTCGTCTCTTGTCCTCCAGCGTCAACTTTTTTTTCATGGACATATTGGATTTTTGCACTGATGAATAGAGTTTTCAAAACATGTATAATATGTCGTCCATTGACATTGCCAAACCTTATTTATTTCAAAAAGGATAATTTCTTAGGTAGACCTTGAAATTATCAGATAGTCGTTGTTTTGCATACTAGATTTATCCCAAAATCACTTTTTTTTGTTGAGTTTATTTGAGATGGGATTTAAAAATAAATTGCATGTTGTCATTGTTACTTCATCTCCTCTACAAAATCATGTAGTCAAATTTTCAATTCAACGTCTTTTTTGTCGACTTCCTCCAGCAACTTTGTTTTTTCATATGGACACTATATTGAAGATTGTATATTTAAACGAACTTTTCAGTCCTAAATCCAGTGGTGTATTTTTTTAGTTGGCCATGAATTTGTTGTTGGATGAAAATTATAAGGAAATAAAAAGATGTGGAGAAACCTGAACAACATGAAAATTTTATTGATAATCGTAACAATAATAATCATAAATAAGCAGAAGTAAATCATATCAGATGTTCATGTTTTAGAGGCAAAGCCTGACTCTTCTGTGTAGATTGTTCACTGCTCGATTTATTTTTCTTCTGTTCAGTATTCCAAATTCTGTTGCTATGTTCAATTTTATGTCTGGTGTGGTATTTGAAACAAATTGTGAAATTATGTTTTTCTGGAATAACCAGGGTTTAGAATTGTCAATGTATGACTTATTATACATTTTTGAAATCAGAATTAAAAACTATTAGAAAAAATAAAGGTTGATGCTGGAGGACGAAAAACTACACGTCTTAGAATTCTAATTTTGCCGCCTTGTAGGAGAAAACGTGGCAATGTTAATGTGCCATTTATTTTGAAATCCTACTACAATATTAAAGTCAGGGAAAAATTATAATTTTTTTTTTATAAAATTATTGGGAAAATTGTTTTTTTCCGCCTCTTTTCGGAAGAACTTTGATCTTCGAAACTTTTTAAGCGGCATTTTGTTGACTATCTAAATACGCAACTTTGCTCCCATTTAAGCGACTTCGTATCTCTTGCAGTTTCCGAGATCCCAGTAGTGGGGGTCGAATTTGAAACACCCTGTATATTATACATACAACTTTTTTCCAAACGTTTTTGAGTTATTGCTGTTCATTTAAAGAAAAACCAAACACATGTTTGTATTTAAACAAGAAATCAAATCTATCAAAACAACAGCTTTTATTAACACAACGTGAATGATCTCAGCCTAAGGCAATTAATTGTTAGTCAATTATTCGAATATATTACTGTGGTACAAACCAAACATGGCCAGACGCTTGTTGAAATTATCTTGAACGTCTAAAAGGGTTTGTCTAACTATCCACTTAAACCACAAACTAATACGATGTTTCATGTCCTAGGGTGTTGTAGGTTTCTCCTGGCGAACCTCTCCTTTTACATGATTGGCCACCTTAAATTAACAGTATTACAACTTTATAAGAATGACTGTCTTATGTTAAGATGACTCGTGTTATTCCATGAAAAAATTCATTGTTTTCATGGAAGATCTGATTTCGTATACATGTAGAATATTTTTGTCTTGGAATTAACAGCATTAACTCGAAAATTGCTCGAAAAAAGTGGCATAAGCCTTATATCAAAAAAAAAGTTCCCAAAGAAAGCTATTTAATGATGTATAAATATACAGGGTGTACCGTTTGAAGTTTATGAGAAAAGGTACATTTTGCATTTTGAGATACATACCATTTACCAATATTTTAGCATATTTTCAGATCAGCTTAAAATCGATGGTAATAAAATTTTGGTGAAGTAAAATTTATATAAATATCTTCAAAAATGGCGGAACATCGAGCCGTCAAAGTTAGGCATTTCGTTAATTATGTAAACATACTGACAATCGAAACCATATGTTAGATATATTTCTTATTTTTAGCACTATCCAACTATGCGTGCATAAAATAATAGAACATTTTATTAAAAAAGAAGTTATGGAACACCCTGTATATATTAAAATAATTTTGATATATTTTCCAGTTTGCTTATAAAAGTACTTTACATTTTTGTTGGGACACCATGTATAGATCATTTTCCAACACGTGACTTTGACAGATCCTTCTGTTGGTCGGAGGAAAAACCATAACAGATTGCCATTTAGCTCAGTGTAAATTAGCTCTACTATTTTTTGCTTATATCTCTTAACTCTTATATCCAATTCAGCGGGTCAAACATTTCTCCAATGCATATACCGAGTAGCACATGCTCTAGGAAGGCTAATATTACTTTTTGGTTTAATGTCTACCGAAATCTATTGAAAAGTTTCGAACAAATCTACCGGAAACACGTCGTCTATACCAGGCAACAAGACATTGCAGGCTTGTGTTATCTGTGTCATACAGATGATTTCTTTAATTCAATTCGCTAATCATAAAGACAGGCAGGTTTAAACACCGGTTATAGAAACGGCAAAGTTTTCGGATCCATATGTATGTGAATGTGATATTTTTCTCATATTTTCCGCAGATTTATGCGACAGAGTTGCATCTCTCTAATCAATGTTCATATCACAGTTTTTAAACCTCTTTTTCTTTCCAGTGACTCCAGTAAACGTAGTTCCTAAAACAGTAACAAAAGACTTAACACCAAGACGTAGTTTGAATCTTCAAGATTACAAAAAGAAACGAGGTCTGATATAGTATTTATATAAGGAATTTCGCGAAGTGACGATATTGACATTGAATTTACTCAGAAATGTGAAAGTATTAAGAAACCTGACATTTTGAAATGTTGAAACTTTGGTATGTAGGTCTATGTACTTTAAGTGATTTATGTATATAATTTTTATTTTACGTATGTCCATTATAATATTATATTTTATCATATGTTTAAAAATAAACTTTTTAATTAGTTTACAGTAAAGTGTAAGTTTGTGAAAGGAAGTTAGCTTAAGCTAAGGTTGTAGATTGCAGACAAGGATGAAGTGGTAGGATGTTAGTTAATTTTTTCTTGATACGATGACAAAACGGGCTCATATTTTACTGACTGCAATTAACTTTGTGGAAAACTTTGTAAAAATGGTCTCAAGTCCGAATGGATAGTCGTTTCTTCACTAAAGGCTTCCTTATTTTAAGAACGCCTCGTTTATTTTGAGACATAGGATTGTGACAGTAAATATCTCTAGGACAAAAAAATACATTGTTCAATATGAGACCTCTTTATTGCATAGTCTTTAACTTAAAGGCTTCCTTATTTTCAGGAAATTCAAGGGCATATCCATTTTAGCCATTGGAATAGAATGTCTAGGGGATATGCCATAACATCTTTGGTCATGCTGTCAGTCCGAAATTTTCATCGTACAAATCTCAAAATTGTATGCAATTATGTCTTGTAAAACATAACCGGGGTTTTCTGGAAATATCACTTTTTCATCATTTTTTGAGTGCTATTGCGAATCCTGGCGCATCCGTAGACGGCAACATCGCGTTTGACGTCTTGTGCTCTAATGATGCGCTGTAGGCGATCCGCTGTGGATATAGTTCACGACAGACTTATAGTGACTGTTTACATTTTTTCTGCTTCTTTCTGGTACCGACACGCGATTAGTATGGTCATAACACCATAAATAATGATGAAAGCTGCTTCATCTTCCGCCTGCCGTTTAGTTTCGTTTTATTTCTTAATATGCTCCTGGCATCAATGATTATGCGGCTTGTGACCAAATTTGATGAAATATTACGCGAAAAACAAGATATTCCTGAAACAATCTTCTTATGCAGATTTAACATACATCAATGTAAAATTCGCATATCAATGTAATCTCAAATTAATATGCTGTGTAATGCATAATGACAACATTCTTATAAAAGAAATATAAACTCTCATAACTAATAAACAATAAACTCAATAAAAATAATTATTTAAATGAAAGGCTCAGAGAGACCTCCTGCTTTGGCTGAACAATACGTCAATCTGTAAAAAAAACTGTTTCGCACCTCCGAAAGAGTTTCTGGTGAAATGGAATTCGCACACTCAACAATTTTGTCTCTCAATTCTTCTAAATTTTTTGGCCTACAAAACTCGTGGCTGTAAATGGTCTCTTAACATAACCCACAAGAAGCAGTCATGGAGACAAATCGAGGGATCTAGGCGGCCACCTAGGAAAGTATTTGTTGAAAATTCTTTTACTCTAATCGCATTATGAACGGGTCAGCCGTCTTTTTGAAAGTGCACAAATCCTAACTCCACATCAGGAGGGGCTTGAACGGCAGGAACAATTTGGTTTCTAAGTAACTCTAGATATTGTTGTGCATCCAAATTTTCATTAATGAAAAATGGGCCTATGACATGGGCACCTAAAATATAATTTTTGAGGATACTGGGTACGGTGTTCAAAACATGTGTTCATTATCTCGAGGCCCATAGAGAACAATGGATGTATTGTGTTTACCATGCAATGGAAAAGAAGATTCATCAGTGAAGAGAATATTTTTTAGAAAATTATTATCCTGATCTGCTTTTTTGTACCCATATTTTTTCCAAATATTGGTAACAGTTTTATTACTGATATCCAGTTCCTCTCCACGTGTAAAATCCACTTCAGTAACACTACAAACCATTTCATCCCGCCGTTCTTTAGCTTGAAACCTTTCGACAGGCGGCATTTGCTTCATGTGGCATTGTTTGCAGTCTTGGAGGCAGAAACATTTCTCAAAATTTAAAACATTTAAAATGTTTTTTTGGGCAAGGATTGGGTCTGTCGTCAAAAGTTACTGCAAATAAATCCCTACATTCTGTGGCCGAATTGCCACCGTAATACCATTTAATTATTTGTACTCTTTCGGAAGGGGTATAAACAGCCATAACAAATTGAATTTATTTAGAAAAACGAAAAGAACGCTTGTAGTTTCAGTAGCACCGCAGGCTGAACTCGGTCGGCGTCGGCGGTCAAGTGTGATCGCGTCACCTGAGAAGGAGACAGTGTTGCCGTTATTTAGCCTAATGCGTAATCCTTCATAACACAACCTATATAATTGCTTTGTAATGTAAAATAACGCATTGTTTCGATACCGATACAGCAACAAATTCACATAATTTGACTGAGATCAATGAAGCGGCTCGAGCCGCTAGACGCATCCTCCTTCCCGCATTTCCACAAGCTAGCAGGTGCCGCCTTCTCGGTTTTATGGCTTATTAACGACTGTAGACATAAAAACCGTAATCAGGCACTATAAGTATGTTGTGAACTATATCAAGAAGTTCCATTGGTTAGTTAGTATACGGAAAGGTCGCACCCCTACTTATTTTTCGAACGGATCAAGTTAGGGAACTGAAATTCGGGATGATAAAATTGACGTATGCTATGTTCTAATGCAAAAATATCAGTTGAAAATTTCAAGATGGCGGCTGGGCTCTTATCTTGTAAAATTGTTTTAAATGGAATGGAAGGGTTATTTGATATTTTATTTTAAAGCTCCTTTATAACCCTAGAATAAAAAATCACTATCTTTCAAAATAACGGAATTGTAGACTGACAAAGTTGAGTGTTTTTGTACATTGTACATTGAATCACAATTAGTCATCAAAACGTTATAGTTCGTTTTATTAATATCCTTCTTTTGGAAGAGTCTATTTGAATATGCAAATTTTTGTATGACACTCCTTTTAAACAAATTTGACATATTTTGACATTTTTTTTAATGGATTGTTTTATATTGTATTACACATTCACACATGCCCTTCCAAGAGAAGAAACTTGATATAACACATTTTTGACAGCCTGCCAGATCGTCATTTTGAAAGATAGTGATTGGAAAGAGGGATTCTGCATACTGATAATATTAATATGATACATGAGACTATATAGAGTGTTGGAATTGTCAAAACTCAGAAGCTAAAAAATGGCACATTTACATTGAAAACACTCCCTAACCTCTATCTTAAAAAGTGTTAATGATTGGATACTTTTTATATGCTCTGGTGGTTTGTTATACAACTGGTTTTCATAATTGTGGGACTTTTTGAAGTTAATGATAACATGTGAGCTACAGTAGTTGGCTAGAATGATGGTCTGTAATGCTGGGTAGTAGCAGATCCTCTTTGGAGCATCTAAAATTGCTCAGAAGGAGGGGTATCACATGACCCCTCAGTCTATAGTTGTCACGATTTTTGGCCGTTACGTCATCAACGCCATATGAAATAAGTAAACAGATCGAGTCTCCGTACCATGAGCGGAACACTGCAAAGACTAATTTTCAGCGCATCTGCTACTCTCTCCAGTACCCATGAAGTGGTAACAGGGGACGGCTGTTTTCATTCTCTTCCTGGAAATACTCTAATAAATTTAGCACGAGCTGTCGGTCTCCTCCATTGATCGTATTTCCGGGCATTGTACAATTTTATATTGAAGATTGATGACAGGACAACTCAAATGCCTATGTCAAGTTGTCACTCTGGCAAATATGATTAAAGGGCACTCATACGTAACGACAAAGTTTTCGAGACGGAGACACACAACTAAAAAACATGTCTTTGAGCTTACCGAACAAACGTCCACACACAGGGGGGGGAGGTTGCATGTGTATGTATGAGGTAGATGGAGATATATAAAGGGATACAGGCAGTCTTACTTTGACCTGTCAAGAACGGTTAATACAACTATATTTAAAATAATATTCCTAAATAGCGCCTATCAGCAGTCTTGGAATTTTCAATTGTCACTTTTATGCTAAAACATGGAATTCATGCATCAATTTAATTACCTCTAAGTTCAACTCAATAACTTGACCTGTTCAAAAATACGTAGAGGAGGGATCTTTTTGAAATGCACAGTTTATAAAGACAAAATGCAGAACCCAACTAATTGCTGAATAGATACTTATTTATGCAGATTGTGAAACCTAAGCCAGACCTGTATCAATATGATACATCTAGATAGATGCTATCTCAGTGATTTTGGTGTTCATATCTGTAGAATCTATTCGCCATCAAACGTCAAAATAATAATAGATAAGCAAAGGTCACTTTCTTTGACAATTCTACTGTCTCTCACAAGAGCTAAGGCAATTAATTCTCCAAAGTAAAGATGCGCTAAGGAACGATTATGCCTTCGGCACTAAGAGATCAAAAGTCCTTGATTAATAATCCAGAATCCAAAATGTTCAGGAAAGTACAATACATCTCGAAAAGTAAGTAAAAATGTTGCCAGATTCCCATTTTGAATTCTGTTGTGCATAATATTTGAAATCATCTTTTTTAATATGGGAATATATGTATTTCGAAGAAATACTGATATTTAGAGCTCTCTGTTAATGTCAGATTGATGTGTTCTACATGAACATAGCCAACCTAATAATCTATGACAATTTATGACAGCTATCGTTCTCCTCTATGCATTAATTAGAAATCTACTTTGAAAAGAAAATATATAGATGGCGATGTATCCAGCTATACCGGGTGTTTCAATTTCGACCATCACCATTCGGATCTCGGAAACGGTAAGAGATACGAATTCTCTTAAATAGGGGCAAAGTTGCATATTTAGGCAATAAACAAAACGCCGCTTAGAAAGTTTCAAAATTTGAAGTACTTCCTGAGAAAGACCGAAAAACCGAATGTTTCCAAAATCGTTTTAATTTTTCCAAAGTCGTTTTCATTTTGTCCTGACTTTATTCGTAGTGGGATTTCAAAATAAATTGCACATTAGCATTGATACTTTTTCTCCTCTACAAAATGGCATCATTAGAATTTCAATGTCATGTTTCATCTCTTGACCTCTAGCATTAACTTTGTTTTTTCTGCCAGATTGGATTTTTGCTCAGATAAATAGACCTTAGTTATTAAAAAAAAGAATTTCCTAGGTATTCCCTATATTATCAGATAGTGATTTGTTTCCTATACGAGATTTTCTCAAAATCATAATAAACTGAGCACTGTAACAGTGTCCAGAGAAGAGTGAGAATTTGCCTACAAAATAGCTGACAACATTGTGAATATCTGCTATGATTTACCTCTGCTTCTAATTATATCATTTTGTGTAGAAGATAAAGTAACAATGTCAATGTGCAAAATAATTTAAAATTCCACTACAAATAAAGTCAGAACAAAATCAAAACGATTTTGGAAAAATTCTGGTTTTTTCGTCTTTCTTCGGAAGCCCTTGGAATTTCGAATACGCAACTTTGCCCCTATTTAAGCGACTTCACCGTTTCCGAGATCCGGATGGTGAGAGTCGATTTTGAAACACCCGATCCAAGCATATAGCATATATTTGGCTACAGCGCGATTTATGAGACATTAACATTTTCAAAGCAGGTTTCTAATTAGTGCAGAGAGAAGAAACATTGGTGTAACTAGCCGATGAGGATACGGTGTATCATTTCATATCGGATAATTTTTTGGACGCGGGAATATAGTATTAGGTTGGCTACCTTCAGGTAGAATACCATAACCAGATAATTTGATTTTTATCTTGGTAACAACTGATTCCGCAGAATAAACACCATATAGCTAATTCACAGGTCGTGTATCATTTAATTTTGAAGTCCTCTCTCTCTTGGAAACTACCAAGGCAAAACTTTGGTTCCATTCTAGTTTTGTGGTTGCAACATTGATTTTTTATAAAATTAGCCAAAGGCATTGCATAAGCATTACACTGCGTCCTTTCCTGACTGATGACTTTCAATGTTAGAAGCTATAAGTTGCGACCCAAATAACGTACAGTTGAAAAAAAATTTGGCTAGTCTCTCTTTTGACAAAAGTTTCTGGTTTAAATGGAAGTTATGTGTGCGTTGCTTATTCCCTGAGTAATTGATTAACGCATTCTACCCGAGATAACCACCTTAATAAACTGCAATACTGTAGCGTCACCTGTGAGAATTGGTCACAACTGCGTTCCACCTCTCCGCACTAATTAGAGATTTACTTTGAAAAGGTTAGAGTCTCATAGACTCAAATATATGCTGTATTTAATTTGAGGTGGAGGGTAGTTTTCGTTGACTAATTAAGATGCAAAATGGAAAACTCGAGGTTCCAGCTGTAATGCACCTGAATATCTGAGGACCAGAAAGAAAGTTTGTTCTTTGTTCATGTCAAGCTTTCGAAAATGTTTATTTTTCTTCTTCAAGGCGTGGTAAAAAAAACAATGCTTGAACTACCAAACTCATTACAAATTAAAAAACTACCTAAAATGTTGAAAAAAACCTGTTTCAAGTCAAGCAAACTCAAAATACGTAGAAACATTAATGAATGTTGTGAATTGATGTTTCTTAGTTTTGTTCAGATCGCTTGTTCTGTAATAGAATTTCAATGTTGTAAATAGGTTTATGTTAGTATATATTATACTTTTTTCTGGCCCTCTGAAATTCGATTATGTAACAGCTGCAACTTCAAGAGTTTTCCATTTTGCAACTAATATAGTTTGCTGTCTGTGAGACACTAAGGCCCGTATCGTCAGTCGTCCCTACAATTGTAGGGTGCGTTTATAGCCTCCTTGATTGTCATACTCTTTTCTCTCCTCTAAAAATTTCTAGATTATACTCGTCCCGTGCCAGCGTCAGCGCTCTCCTATTGTTAAGATATGTTTTCTTTTTAAATTGTAGGAAATTTCAGGCTGATAAAACATGATATAACTCAAAAGCAAGCACAATTTGATGCAAATAGCTGATTGTGACATAACCTCAAAATAGAGTTCTGACACGGAGAAGTAGAAAACTATGACAATCAAGGAGGCCATAAAGGCGCCCTACAATTGTAGGGACGACTGACGATACGGGCCTAAGGTTTTCAAAGTACATTCCTAAATAATTAGTTGGGAGAGGAGCAACATAGTTGTAATAAATTCTCATAGGTGACTCAGTATCTTTTTTCTATTCGGATAATTTTTTAAACACAGGTTATAGTATTATGTTGGCTATCTTCAGGTAGAATATGTTAATCAATGGTCGTACTTATACTCCATAAATGTATCCTAGCTCTCAAAAAAATAAGGATGCAATTAATTCTAGTGAGAAACGCGGAAGAGAATTGAATACTTTATATTATAGAGGTACTGTAAAAATACTGTCAAAAGATCTATTCTTTATGGTTTTTTGTCTTTATTACTGAATACTGTATTTATTATTAATTCACCTTTCTCAGACTTCATGTGAAGTAATAAAAATCTCGTAATTTATTTATTTTCATTCTTTCAATTGTTGGGATTGTTGCATTAAAAAATGTAATTCTTCAACATATTTTATATACATAAAAATGTAGTACAACATTCTTTTGTAAAGTTTCTTTAATGTGTTTATTATAAGATGTATGGATGCAACAATCTCGACTGATACAATAAAAAACTTTTTTTCAATGAAGATGCCAACCTATTATTTTTACTCCTTATCTAAAATTCCTTGTAAATACACGTAATTCCATTAAATGCGTATACAAATTGAACACTTCTGTGTTTTTAATTTTCCCCTGTTCTTCAAATCTTACGCTGTGTATTTATCACAGGTTTATTCATATAGTTACAGTTTAGAAAAAAGAGAAATTATGCTAAGTACAAACAATTTCCAGATGAAGACCTATGTAATATTATTTTCTGGGATAACGCCAAACTTGCTAATAGATTCAGGTGTAACTCTCATCTTCAAAAGTAAAACTTTGCCGACAAGGGCATGTTTGCTTTCCGTCTCGTGTAGCCAACAAAAAAGACTTTATTGCAAAAAATTACAGTCGACCTGATTCTCAGAGGGGAGCTCAGCCCTCTTGGCACCGTTCCACGGGCGACCATGCCTCAAAAAGTCGTTGGGTAAATTTGAGGTAATAAATGCGTGGTTTGCGACTTTCCGGCTTCCCTGACTTCATTCGTAGTGGAATTCCAAAATAAACTGAACATTAACATTGATATTTTTACTCCTCTACAAAATGGCGTCATTAGAATTTCAATGCGACGTTTAATCTCTTGTCTTGTCCCCCAGCACGAACCTTATTTTTTCTTATAGATTCCATATTAGATTATTGTACAGATAAATATACAGTGTATCCCAGATTCGCTTCTCTATACAGGGATCTCGGCTCCTGTTATACCTACAGCAAAGGTTAAATGGGGAAAGTTTTAGAGAAAACTTGGTGTTTTCGATATCCGGATTCGGATTTACGATCGGTCAATTTGATTTTTGCCAGTAAATCCAAAACGGTTAATTTGACAGCTGTCAAAATGTGTCATTCGGACATTTTTTCAAGAAAATGTAGCATGTGTGACATGTCTCAATCGTCTTTTGTTTTCCAGCAACCCGCCTCAACTTTCATTTTTCTTATTGGATATTTTAATTTTTGAAGAGTGTAAAATTTCCAGTCTAGTGATGTCTGCATAAGTGCATAACAGATTGGAGTATCACCTAAGGTTAGGTATTAGTAGTTTTCTAAGGAGGCCATGATTGATTTGTCAGAAAATAACATTAATGAGTAAGGCATAAAAAACACATAAAACCCTTGAATTTTCAACAAGTCAAATGTTTTTGGACAAATTTCCAACTATGAGTGTGTTGAAAAAACAAGTCAGAAAAAATGATGTATATTTATTTTACACTTCAAAAAACAAACTTTTTAAAAAATTGTAATGTAAAATCTAATTATTTAATAAGTGGGTATTGATTGACATACTAGGCAGTCTGATAAGTCCCTGAAAAATGAAACACGGAGACGTTTTTTTGGCCAAAGTCGGGTTTATTTTTCAACATACTCTCCTTTTAGGTCGATACAGCGAATCCAACGATTTTCTAACTTTTTGATACCGTCCGAAAAGTACTCGATCGGAAGGTCTCCAAAATACGCTTCAGTTTCAGCTATGAGCTCCTCATTTGAGTAAAAACGCTTACCGATGAGCCATCTCTTCAGGTTAGGGAATAAGTAATAGTCGCTGGGGGCCAGGTCTGGTGAATACGGTGGCTGAGGAACCAATTCGAAGCCGATTTCGTGCAATTTTGCTTGTGCAACTAAGCATGAATGAACAGGCGCATTGTCGTGATGATAAAGCGGTTTTTTCTTCTTCAAATGCGGTCGTTTTTCGGCGATTTCGATTTTCAATCGGTCCAATAATGATGAATAATATGCTCCGGTTATGGTTTTACCTTTTCCAAGATAGTCCACGAATATTATGCCATGAGCATCCCAAAATACGGAGGCCATAACCTTTCCGGCCCATTGTTGCGTTTTTGGACGCTTCGGAGCACTTCGGCCCGGTGGAACCCACTGTTTTGCCTGTTGCGTTGACTCAGGAGTGTAGTAATGGATCCAGGTTTCATCCATGGTTACAAATCGTCGCAAAAACTCGGTCGGCTTACGCGAAAATAATGCCAAATTCTGCTGGGAAGTCGTCACACGAATTCGTTTTTGGTCCACTGTGAGCAAACGCGGCACCCATCGCGCGCAGAGCTTCTTCATGCCCAAAACTGAATGGACGATATTGCCTACGCGTTCCAATGACATGCCTACAGCATTAGCTACCTCTCTCAATTTCACTTTGGGATCATTCAACATCATATCATGGATTTTTTCGACGTTTTCTGGTGTAGTGACCTCTTTTGGGCGCCCAGATCGTTCAGCATCAACTGTGCTTGTACGGCCACAACGAAACTCCGTAAACCACTTATGAATCGTTCCAATCGACGGTGCAGAGTCCGGGTAATACTTATCCAGCTTGGCCTTGGTCTCGGATATCGTTTTCTTGCGTAGATAGTAGTGTTTGATCAAAACTCGAAACTCGGATTTTTCCATATTAAAAAAACTCTGAGGTTAGTCGCTTCTCAGTGCTGTAACTTGTAAATGTGTAAACATGAATGGCTGAAGTTTTGACAGGTGTCATTTGAAGGATCAGGCTCGACAAAAATGGTTCGCATTAGTGAATACTAATGCCATCTCTTAGAATTTTCAGGTACTTATCAGACTGCCTAGTATTCATATGATAACATCCATTTGCATTCAGACATTTTTGACAATTGGTGATTGTTTTTCATACAACCTCAGCTAGTGTATTTCTGTTGTTTCTAACTGTGCTCAAAATTCTTTGTCTCAGGATTTCTATGGTCGCGGGAGGATCAAATTCATAGACCTCATTATTTGTGTGAACCCAGAGGTCCAGAGGTAGAAATCCAAGGGTGAAAGGTCAGAGGATCTAGGAGACCAAGATATTGAACCATTTAACGAAATTATTCTGTCATCAAACTGTTCTCTTAAGAAGTTCCCTACTTGAATAGTGTTGTGAGCTGGACATCCATCCTGTTGACACCAAGTTTTTCTAAACTCCTCTTCGGTTAGACTAGCTCGTAAAGCCGGCACAACCTGGTTTTGCAAAAGCTCTAGGTACCTATGTCTGTTTAGGTTGCTGTGATTGTAGTCAAACAAAAATGGTCCTAAAAGTGGATTTCCTGAAATGATGAATACCTAATTTCTAAAAGGTGCCCAATTAAAAAAGGACAATGACCCCACACCAGGGTTGCAAAGAAACAAAAAAAAAAGAAAAATCAATTTTTTTTGTTTAAAACTGTTTTTTTTCTGTTTAAAACATTCAAATATGGCTAAAAAAATGTTTGAAACAGTAAAAAAAATAAAAAAACTATTGCCTATATAATCTAGCAACGTTAATGAAGTTTCTTGAAAGTGTTATTACTATTTTTCGTCTGGGAAGTACCGTTTGCCTTTGGATAATTTTCCAGTGTTGCCAGATGAATTTTTCATAAAGCGGTAAAACTTGGTCCAAAAAAGCGGTAGAAAAAAGTATATGAAGGAAATTGCTAGTCGTACAATAAATTAATGCATTTTTTTATTAAGCTGTAATAATTATGCCAGAACTCTACATAAAACTCGATTTATTATATGTTCTAAACAAGAACTAACAAGTAGGACTCAAAAAATAGGCATTCTTGACATCGACAAAAACTAAACTAAGTTAAGAAAAATAAGCATTACGAATATTGATTAGCTAATTCTAATGAATATCTTTGGTCATTAACCTCAATTCATTGTTTCCCTTGCATTCGAAACAAAACTACTTGTAATTAGTCTTTGACTGTGTAATATTCCTATAATAGTACTTGAGCGATTCCTTTGGGTAGTTTTCAGAAAAAATCCTTTCAACCCCAAATATTAGTATATATATATACAGGGTGTCCGCAAAGTTGGGGTTTTCCTTTTCAGAAACAACTACCCTTGAAATAACAAAGGTAATGTGTAGTGAAACGAGGGCGACCAAGTAAAAAAAAAATAAAGGAAAAAGTACTCACTCTCCAGTTGACGAGAAGGGCTAAGTACGTCTCTGCCTGAAATCGAAAGTTATTCACCCCATTACGCGTGAACGTAGATTCGTCTGTCACCAATATGCACTTCAAAAAGTCTGGATTATTGTCATGTTGATGCAACAACCACTCACAAAACCGCACTCTTGCTGGAAAATCGTCAGGTTGAAGTGCTTGTACACGTTGGACGTTTGCCACACTTTAGTTTTTGATACTTGCGCTTCTCTAGCCACGTCTCTAGTGCTTGTTGAGGGATTCTCGTCTACGCGATTCAGTAGTTCTTCCTCAACTTGCACCATTCGTGGTTGTCTAGGCCTCCCACTGTGCCCACCACGAAATTCCTCCAAATGGCCCGTATCCCTGACTCTCTGATACACAAATCTGCGGGGCCTTGGATGATGTCGTCTAGGGAAACGATCTGCATACACTCGCGACGATTCTGTATTATTTTGAAGACATTCGCCATAAATTAACAACATATCAACGATTTCATTATTGGTGTATGAGTGTGCCATTATTATTTTTTTTTTTGAAACGCAATCGATTATACGGGTTCGTTACCTCTATACGCGTGACCCTTTACCGTCGGTTGAAGGTTGCAGACTGACCTGACACACTGACCCCGACCCCCGACCCAGTTCTGTCGTCGGGTTCAGCTAGTAGCCGGTACCAGTCTGAGATATCGCGGGTCGCGGCTACAGGACGGTATTCAGATATTTTTGGTGTTGCAGAGCCCTTTATCTCGGTTCCCTTAAGACATTGGTGTATATGGTACTAAGAAAAATTGCTTATGTTTTCAAGATCTACACGTCGTGTAAAGGAAAACCCCAACTTTGCGGACACCCTGTATATTCATAAGTAATATCATAAGGGCATTAGAATTTTCCATCTTGTACCTATTATTACAAAATTTCAACTATTATTTTAGTAAAATATTTGTTCGTAAGAGAATATTTGAATAATTCATATTTTTATGATACTAGCATATTTATTAAAAAAAATCATACCTATAGGCTTAGAAACTCACCTTCAACCAAAAAAGAGGCCCAATATTAAAAAATCTTTATGGAAATTCCGGAATACACGTACCACCAATGCACATTGCACAACAATAAATAAATCACACATTGTACGTCGACGCCACAAAACATATATACCAGAGTTTTTTGTGTCGTAGACCCCTTGCCATGTTTTTCCGTGTTGGAAGACCCCATACTTACCTGATATTGATTTCCTGTAAATTTCTAACTGTAGTGAAGTTTAGTGTTAAAAACTTAAAGTAAAAACACATGTTAATTTATACATTTGTTAATTGAATTTAAATTAAAACTACTCAAAATAAAATTTTGTATCTGTTATGTAAAATATACGTAACATTAAATAAACAGATGTCTGACCAATAAGTGCCCGCATTGGGAATAAGTGCCCGCATTGAAAAAAAATAAAAGGGATAAAATAAAAAAAGTGAAAAGTAATAAAAAAAAGTTCTTACTTAAAGTAAGTAAAATAAGCGAGTTCGTTTATTAATTATAACATAAACGTATGTTCTACAATAATTTCACTGTTAGTTTGATTAAATTCCGCTTCTTATACGTTTAAGTTATCTAAAAATAGGCAAAAAATTAACGAATTTTAGTGTGTACCTATCCTTGAATTTTCAGAATTTAAAAAAAAATATTTTCTATAAAGGGGGGTTCTTTAAAAAAATCAATGCGGGCACTTATTCCCAATGCGGGCATTTATTGGTCAGACACCAATAAACATAAAATAAACTATAAATAAAATAACATAAGCAATAAGTCAATATTTTTAGTGAGAAGGATGAACCTGATGCTTTAATAATAAATTATCAACATTTGGCGTCAATTTTGTAAGGGTTAATCTTAAATCTCCTCGGCTAATGATGTCCAGTCTGTTTCTTTTTTTCGTTAGGAGATTGGTAACAGCGCTGAACCCACTTTCCACTAGGTATGACGATGGAAAGGAAATTAAAAATTTCCTCGCTATATTCCATAATACGGGATAAGTAACGGGTATGTTGTTTTGCAGCCAGAATTGCTGATATCCGTTTTTAAACTGAAGTTCTTCGTTTGTACTTAGTTCAGTCACTTCCTCTTGTATTATGACATTCGTTTCTTCTATGGCACCATATGGATTAATTATCCACGGTGGTATTACCATAGTCAAAATATCCTCAAACCTAGATTCAAAATCTGAATAGATGGCATTTAAATGTTGAACGTAAGTTGAAACGTCGTCTTCCTGGCAGCTTGTCTGTGACAAATTGGGGAACTGAGAAAATTCGCCCCGACCAATATTTTGCTTCATTAGTTTAACTCTGGCAAGAAACGCTGATAAGATGGACTTTGTTTTAATCAAATTTAAACTGTCGCCTTGTAATTGCAAATTAACCATATTAAATTTTGTAAACAAATCTGTTTTCCTCTTCATTAAATTTTCTTTTAAAATTTCATCTTTAGTATCCAGAAATTCTAAAATAGTATCAAAAAGTGCAAAAAATTTTGTCAAACATAAGCCTTTCGACAGCCAGCGTACTTCAGTGTGAAGGAGTAATTGATGAAAGTGTTCGTCATTTTCTTCACACAACTGCGCAAATAACCGCGTATTCAACGCGTTGCTTCGGATTCGGTTTACTGCATCAATGACTAAATGAAGTGATTCATGCAATCTAACACTCAAATTTTTAGCAACTAAATGTTGTCGATGGATGACGCAATGTATTGCTAATACCCCTGACAAATTTTGTTTTAAATAGCTTATAAATCCACGATAACGCCCAACCATGGCAGGTGCTCCATCTGTAGCTACTGATATTATATTTGATAAAGGAATTGCTTTTTCAATATAGTAATCCTTCAAAACATGAAATATTCATTCACCTTTAGTGTCGGTTATCAAAGTTCTTGCGAAGAGCAGTTCTTCGTAGATTTCTTGATTCATAATAAAACGAACATATGCCAATAATAATGCTGCATTATCAGGTAAAGTTGACTCGTCCAGTTGTATAGAGAAATGGGTCGTTTGCAAATAATTACGTAAGAAGCTTTCAATATCAGAACTCATTTCATCAATACGTCTTTCAGCAGTATTGTTGCTTAAGGGAATTCTTTTAATGATATCAGATGCAGGTTTGTGTAAAACAGTTTTTAAAACCTCTTCAACGGCTGGCAAAATTAACTTCTCTCCGATAGTATGCGGTTTTCCGGATTTTGCTATAAGTAACGATATATTGTAAGACGCCCGCAAACCATCATCATTTCTTTGTGACGTCGAAGCGTAGGTCTCTTCTGAAATTTATCTTTGAGTGTTTGAAAGTATTTCAAATCTTTCTCTGTTTTATCAGGGTGGCATCTTCTCAGATGATCTTGCAGTTTAGATGGTTTCATAGCGTCATTGCCCAAAACTTTGTTGCATAAAAGGCACATAAGCGATTGTTTGTCCGGCAATGATGGAATGAAGCCAAATTTCAAATAATCAACACTGTACTGTCTACATTTCTTTTTAGATTAGGACATGGCATCAGTCATATGTGGGCAAAATTAAATTATTTAAATAAGACAGAAAATCCAGCAGCTGTATATTAAAAATATTTTTTGATTTTTCCGAAAACACCATAATTCGAACATCTTGCAACAATTAGCTCGAATTACGGAGATTGCACTGCAATTATATTACCGATTGCTAAAACTTTCAAAAAGAAACTATTGAGGAGTACTCGTGTAATTTTGCATGATTGAATATTTAACTACTAATAACTAAAGTCATGAATGGCGTAATTTATCTATCTTTGCTAACTACGAGTACAAAACTAAAATTTAATAAAAAATAATGTACTTACTTTTCTCCAGCACTCTCAAACAAAATAACACTGACTTAATATAATTTGCGTGATATACTATCTGTTTATATTTTTTAAAATATTTTCTTAGCACTTTCCTTTTCAAGATTCAGGAAACGAATAAACGTATTTGTCCCACATTCGTATTTATAGAGTGACGAATTGAACAAGTCAGTGCAAGGTAGCGAAGCTCTGAGACTGCGACTCTCAGGTTTTTACAAGTTCAAAATGTATTGCGACCACAATGCGAATACCAACATCCTACAATTTACACAATTTTATAAACATATATAATACATTTTTTACTTCATGGGTACTTTTATAAACAATGTATATGTTTTGATATTATAAGATAGTATGATGTAAGTAAATAGGTACTATCAGTGTATGTGTTGAGATCCACTATCGTGGACCCCTCCCCATATTCATTTCATGGACCCCCAAATTTTTTTTCACTGACGTAGACCCCTTGCAGGTTGTCATAGACCCCATGGGGGTCGATATAGTATAGTCCACTTTGGGAATCAATGATATAAATCAAATTCAAGCGGATAACCAAATGGAAATGGTATTTACCATTTTGGGTTGGTATTTACCAATCCGTTCAAGCGAGTGTAGTTATCAGTTTGGTTATAAGATCCGTGGCGTCACGAATCAGCTGTTATATGTCATAGTTATCACCGCAAAATTGTGGTATTTACCCAACTCAAGAGTAGTTTTATACTTGTGGTTATTATTTGAAATGTAACAAGTTAGAATTTTGCCGGGTATTGGATATTGTTATGCTACTTCAGCTTCATTTTTGAGAAAATTGATACAGGCTGACTTCAGTTTTACCATAAAGTGGAGCACCTTATTAGTTATACTCATTACGGTTGTTGGGGACACTTTAAATGTAGTTCCTATGCTTAACAAAGTATCCATATACCACAAGAATATTAAAATATGGCCATATAAACTCACTAGATGATATCCACCTGTTTACGGTTTTGCTAATATCTTTTTTCATCATTTCTGCTGAATCAATAAATGTTTTCTTTGACATGCGGAAAAATTTAGAGAATTGAAAGTTATCATAGCTACAAAGCCATGGTTCCATCATTTAAAAAAAAATCTGAAAAAAACATTTCTCCCATGAATATTATGAAAGGTTTCTTATTTAATCTTTCCATATACAGTTGTAGACGAAAAAGCACCGATTATTAAGTGATAATAAAAATAATCAGAGATTATATACGCGCTTTTCTAAAATAAACAACTTGCAACAAAACCGCGGTTAAAACCAACGCGTTCAAGCGATTCGTGTAACTGACGTCATCAACCCGTGTGTCATCTTGAACCATATTATAACCTCGGCACATAACACAGAAAATTTGGTTATTCGCTTGGATTTGATTATAGATAGACTGACGGGCATAAAAATGGCAGCGAAATATTTCCGTAAATACCCTCTCCCGGGGTCGGGGAATTCCCTGACCAGGAAACCTGACCATTATTAGTGGTTACCGTGAGATGGCGGTAGCAAATTATGTATTTACGCTCCGAGAATGATAAAGTCGTATATTACAGAAGTAAAACTGGATAGCGGTAGATGGCTCTCTAAAGCGGTAGAAGTACCTACCGCTTTAGAGGTAGATCTGGTAACACTGTTGCGATCTCCAGCAGTCAAATATGCGAAGTTATAACATGGTGCCGTTTTTTTGTGCATAGATATCGGCAAAAAAAGAAAGGCAATGACAGGGAGGAGAAAGGATCCCGTGTGGAAATATTTTAAGGAGACTGAATGTTTAACCTGCAATATGGATATGGTGCCACTGGTGGCTAGAATGCGCAATCCTTTAAAAAATTCTAAACAACTTAAACAAGGAAGTTTATTAGAAAAACAAAATATTCATACATGAGATAGTTCTGATACCGACAATGATGTTTCTATACCGAACCAATTTCCTCAAAGTTGAGTAGCTTGGAGAATTGTGAAAAAGGTAAATTTTTTTTCCCGGAGTTCCGTAAAAAGTAGTGAAAACTACAAATTTTTTCTATGTACATTTTCCATGATTTTATATTTTAAAAATATGGATTTAAGGATTTTTTGATTGAGCGTTAAATAAGATGGGTTGTATACTTTTATAGACATTTGTTAAGTAACTTATTTAATGTTATTACACAAGTAAATACATAGTCATATTATATGATTATTTTGCTGCTTGTAGTGTACTAGTATTAGAGTTCAATGCAGTTTATTAAGTTCACTCGTTCGTTAAGAAACAGATTTTTTCCACTAGTATTAGTTCCCTAGTTTCATGTTTGATTAATTAATAAAGAATAAAGTCTATTTTTTAGTACCTATGTGTTTTAACCTATGGCCCTTTTAGTTTTTGGAAAATAAAATCAATTTTAATCATACTTAAAAACTATAAAAAAAACTTGAATAACCCACAAACGACAAAAAAGTGTTTTAAACATGTTTTAAACATGTTTTAAACAGTTTAAAACAAATTGGTTCAAAACACCTTCATTGTTTTAAACAGTGTTTAAAATACTTGTTTTAAACATTTTGATTAAGCATAATAATCCTGCCCCACACCAAACGTTAGTTCCAAATCTGGTCTGTAGGCGTCTCTTTGTCACTTTGTGGGGGTTTTCCACAGCCCAATGCAGTCTTATGTGTTTTGTGGCCCAATGATGAGTGTTGTGCTTATTAAAGAGTCCACAATTCGTAAACCTACTCTCATCTGACCACAAGACATGCTTAACAAAATCGAGATTTTTATTAGACTTCCTAGTACACCATTCACAGAAGCGCATTCGCCTTGGAAAATCAGTTTCCTTAAGTCTTTGAAATATGGCTGGTATTTATTCTTATTTAACACGCTCTGTACTGTTAATTTGACCACACCAATTTCTCGTTCTATAGTTCTTACTGATGCGCAAGGGATTTCGTTGACAGCTTGTAAAAATGTTTCTGTCGCGATTTTCATTTAAAATATTGTATCCGCTTATAGGTTGTTCGAAGGTCCCAAGGTTTATTAAATCAACTAAGTACTATTTTTCTAAATTGGATTTTCTGAGGCTGCCGTCGTTCGGGGTACATCTCCAAGTATCCTACTGAGGTAATGTCGGCGTTTTTGTGTGACTGCAAGTACAGTGCTAACATTTCAAACTTGTCTTCATTTGAGTAGGGAATACCGACCATTTTCAACAGGTTTTGACAATTTTTTTTGTCAGATTTATGTTTTAATGAGAAAACGTACCTACTACTTATTAAAACACAATTTTAAATATTTGAATTCAATAATGTCAAAGTCAGAGCCTCCTGAAAAATGCGTTACTTATTAATTTTATTTTCGGACAAATACATCATGGCACGTGTGATAATATTTCGATGATACTCAAATCTTTTATGCACCTGAAAAATCCAATATGGCGGCCATAAAAAATGAAAGTTGAGGCAAAACAAAAAACGAATTCGACAGCTGTCAAATTAACAGTTTCGGATTTACTAGCAAAAAACAGACTTCGTCATTTTCGGTTTTTCGTCGATATTTCCAAAATCAATTGACCGATCGTAAATCTGAAGCAGGCTATCGAATGCACTAAGTTCCTCTAAAACCTTTCCCATTTAACCTTTGCTGTAGGTATAACAAGAGCCGAGGTCCCTGTATAGAGAAGCGAATTTGGAACACACTGTATAATTGTGATTCCAAAAATGTATGATACGTCATACATTGACATTGCCAAACAGCCAAACCACTCTCTACTCATTATTGATTATTGTCTGTCTGAGCGTCCGTTGTACCTTTGCTTTTGGTTAAAGTCTTGTAATTCGGTAGATCTGACAGGTTTGGTTGCTCAGATACCAGACAAAGTCGGGGAGAAAGAAGGGAACAATATCTGCAGGGAGAATTGCCAAATCTGATATTTAAAAAAAACAGAATTTCCTAGGTAGGCCTTGAAATTATCAGATTGTCATTTGTTTTATATACCAGATTTTTCGCAAAATCATAAACTGAGCGCTGAACAATGTACAGAGTGGACTAAGGTTTTACCTACAGAATAACGGACATTTTAAATATCTGAAAAATAAAAGCAACTTCCCTAAACCTATGTAACCAGCATGGCGGGACGTTGGCATATTACCCGCCAGATAAAGCTAATGTAAGTGGCACCATCCATTGGGCTTAACTGTAAGCTATAATAAACTAAATAATTATACAGATTTGTTGAGAAAAAACGTGGAAAAAAATTAATTCAATCCATTTTTTGCATTAGATGACACATAACTTCTGGCGCCATCTATTGTTTTATCTTAGTTACATACAAGGCAATTATATCTAGGGAATATTAATTTGTCCAAAGGAAAGGTGTTTTGAGGAAGCTCATACTGAGGCTTATCTTTGGGCCAGTGGTTTAGTTTCATGTTTCAAGGTTATGTTTTCTCGGGGAAGACTGTTTCATCCACACCACACCAAATATTTTTTTGTTTAAAATGGTTTATTAGACTACCCTTTGTCAGTTGCAAATGAAAACAAAACCGGTGGAATCTGAAGTTATACAAGTCCCAACAGTAGGTACCTCGAATGCGGTATATAACGGCAATTCCACAAAAAGAATGGAAAGGGATATTGTCCCTAGTTGAATGTTTAAATTTGAAATTATGATGTCCTAGAAAGCAAGAGTTGATTGCAGCGCCATCTATCGGTAGGTAGCAGTAAAATATGCACAAATGATCAAGTTTCATATAACTCTCATATCATAAGGGATGGTCCATTTTTCACCATACTTGGTGCAAATTTTGAATGAAATGTATAGTAAATTCCACAGTTTTTTAATTTTTTTACTAATTTCTAGCTCATTTCGGAAATATGGGATTCAAATGGAACCATCTTCAGTATCAACCAAAAATCTAACATTTTTTTGTTTATCTTGGAAATCAGCGCACACTGATAATTTAAGAGAAAATTCCACCAATCCTTGATTTAGAAAAAAAATTGTCTAGCCGACTTAATTTTTCATTCTCCATTTTACGAAACCGTAAAAATCACCGACTTACGTTCACGCCACATGACGCGATTTCCAATGTGTATGACAAAGGAGAACAGATAGAACATAGCGCCAAATGTCAGCATCTCTGCTGGTTTTCCTATTATTACACGCGGTAAAAAATGGTGACATCCATGCCTTATTTTAAGTTTAGACCCATTTTTATTATAAAAATGTGTATTTTATGATAGTGTAATTTATTTCAGGGGTAAGATGGAATGTATTCTAAATGTTTGAATAATTTTGCATGGAGTAGATACGGAATTATCATTTAAAATAAGCTCTATCATGGTGCAGTTTATTGTCTTACCTCAACACCATTTTGATTTAAATTGTGAATATAAATATATAACGTATTATATGATATTCTAGATAGTGTAGTGCTTATTTTGAAAGAGTTCTTTAATTTTTAGATGCCTCACAGGCAAATTTCGGGGCCAAGGCACAAGTTAGAGATGGCTGAATGCCAAGTAACACACTACCCCAATCAAGAAAAAATCTGCAAGTACCATTATGCCCCCTGGGGCTCCACTTGTGAAATCCACTTTCCAAGGAGGCGATCTCGAAGTGAAACCAATGATCCTTGCAGAAGGAGAGTGAAAGAAATGAAAACTCTAACACCAAAAAAGTATAGAACGCAAGAGTATGAAAATATGGATTATGACTATGAAGCCAGGGCCCAGTGGTCTGAGAAGTATGATTGTTGTAGAATTAGGGCGAATTTATGTGAGCTTCCCACCACTTATATTTCAAATAACTGTCAGTCAAACGTAACCAAGGCATCAGCTGATTCTGGAGATTACATGGAATGTCTCAAAAGTGTCACATATGATAATACAGTAAAATTTGTGGGTAGCGATGAACAGTTAGAAAATTTGGAAAAAGCTGGTAGCATGGAACATTATACCAGGTTAAGCCCCAATAAATTCGATTATAGCAAGTGCCAAAAGAAGCCAGATATTAGGAGTCCAGGAAAAAATATAACATTGCACTCTAGAAGTATGATCAGAGGATTTATGCCACTGCAAGACAATCATCCACCTGGTTTTAAAAGCCAAAGCATGAAAAATTTGGAGATCAATACTTCCAGCTGTAGAGAATACTGTCCACTGGTTGATTTCAAACTACATAATTTATCAGATCATAGGCCAGTTTGCTACGATACCGGCACATACTTTGATAAAAGGATAGACCATGAAAATTTGAAAGAGAGATACAATGTAGAGTTGGAATTTTTGAGAGAGAGGCTGAAAAAACTGAGAGACTCAGCTTATGGAATCGTTAATGCTGAAAAACTAACAGTTGAAACAGCTCCAAATGGAATAAAGAATAATAATGCTAAAGAGATAAAAATTACAGCTTTGGAGGTGGAAATGAAAGTAAATAAAAAGGAAAAGATTAAAGTGATATCACCTCCTGTTTCTAGACATAGTAAGAATAGGCTAGTGGTTCGAACCAAAGGAAAAGTTAACCATGTTAAGCTCAAAAAAATTCCAAAACCAAAAATACCAACCAGTGCCTCAACTAGCTCTAAGTGTGCTGAAAGGTAAGCATTTTTTATATGTGCTTTTTTAACACAACTTTATGTCTGATATATCCTTTATCCAAGGTTTTTACCAGTCAATTTGTAAATTGTGGATTTGCAAAATAAACTACTGGTTTGTTTTGCTATTAAGAGGTTTGTTAGGTATCATCAATATTTGTTGGTTCCTCTGCAACCATTTGGTATAGATATCTGGAGGTACTCGTATTTCAAGACTGTCAAAAAAAATTAATGTTTATTGGAGTATTAATAAATAATAGAATAAAAATATGAGTAAATAATAGAATACAAAAAAATACCCCAACAGGCTGGAGATTGGCATAGTCATTTCACCTCCCACCTGTGTATCTAATGTAAATAAAATTATTTAACAAAGTGCAACACTATATCGTAGTAAGTAAAAACATATACATCACACATAAGAGCATGTAACTGATAACTATAAATATATACAGAATTTTGAATGATAGTAATTGTAAGAATGAGATCTATTTAACCACTTGTAGATTCAGCAAATTGTAACTGTAGCAGCATTTTTTGATTTCTCTTTTGAAACTGTGAATGAATGCTACTTCAAATTTTTTAGATTTATCATAGTATAAGGTATAAATATTGATGGAGAACTCAATACTGCATAATAATTTAGAACTATCTCATCTCATTTAGTAGTGATAGGAGCATACCTAAGACCTGCATTTAAGAGGCACTTGAGAGCTTGTACTTCTCCTTATGTTAGAAGATCCAATTCCTTATTATTTCTGTATTATATTCTGTATTTATGTATTGACAACATACAGATTGCTTCACTTCCTAATAAAATTTAGGTTTTCACCTAAAGAAAATTTGAGAATGGATTTACTGGTTGCAATTTCCCTTAAGGGTGTACCAGAGTCTTACTGTTTTGAAAGTTAATGTCATTTCATGATGTGTAAAGTCTTTTACTTCCCATGCCTACCGGCGCAAAATTTCTGAAGACAGCGTTGCATATGAAGAAAGAGGTTCCAAAATGTCTCTCTGTGATTCAGAATTCCTTGTAAATAGAATTGCAGACAAACAAGTACCCAAAAAGGAGTTCTGTGTTATACAAAGTTTGATAGCAGATATATCTCACTTACACAGCTCGTTTTCTTCATTTTAACTTTTTCACATCATTCATTCAATTGAATTGATAGTCCAAGAGCTCTCAAAAATTGTCCTCCCTCTAACTTTTGTCATTGTCATTGTTTAGAAAATATTGTTTTATACAAAAGTTATTGTCTCAAAAAAACTGTTTCTTGCAAAGTCTGTCCGCAATGTTGAATAGTGTCCCATTTAAAAACAATACAGTTTTATTTGATAAGACTTTTCTGAGACTTCCTGTGTGCAAAAAGCCTAGCTTGAAAAATATAGATATATGGAGATGTACATGGTGTTTAAACCATTGGGATCTTGGAACCTATAAGAGTTACGCAGTTCTAAATTGTTTGAATTTTTTCCTGACTTTATTTGTAGTGGGATTTTAAAATAGATTGCAAATCAACGTTGCCACTCTTTCTCCTCTACAAGATGGCATTATTATAATTTTGTCACTTTTCGTCCAGCATCAACTTTATTTTTCTCATGGGTTCCATATTGGATTTTTACACATATGAATAAAGTTTTTCATTCTGATTGCAAAAATGTGAAATATTTCATACATTAACATTGCCAAACTGTAGTTATTTCAAAAAAAGGAGAATTTCCTAGGTAGGCCTTGAAATTATCAGGTCGTCATTTGTTTCACATATCAGATTTATCCACAATCACATTTATTTTTTCTGACTTCATTAGAGATGGGATTTTAAAATAAATTGCATGTTATCATTGTTACTTATTCTCCTCTACAAAATGGCATAGTCAAATTTTCAATTCCACATTTCTTCTTTTGACGTCCATCACCAAGCTTATTTTTTCATATGGATACTATATTGGAATTGTGTACTTCGAAATGGACTTTTCAGTCCTAAATTCAGTGATGTATTTCCCTAGTAGGCCTTAAATTTGTTGTGTGTGTGTGTACGCAGCGAATGGCATCGGAACCTGGTGTCCATTTGCCACAAAAAGAGCCTTAAATTTGTTGTTGGAATATTTAAAAAAATAAAAAATATAGCGAAACCTGAACAGAAGATGAAAATTTTATTGCTGGTAATAACAATAATAATCATAAATAAGCAGAGGTAAATCATAGCAGATGTTCAGAATGTCCTTCATTTTGTAGGCAAAGCCTGGCTCAATCTTCCAAACTCTGTTGCTATAGTCAATTTGAGGTCTGGTCTGTCATATGAAACAAATGAAATCTGATAATTTCAAGTCCTACTTAAGAACTTGTTTATTTTCTGGAATAACTAAGGTCTGAAAATGTCAGTGTATGATATGGTATTTTTGAAATCAGAATTGGAAACTATTCATTTGCGCAAAACTCCAATCCATAAGAAAAAATAAAGTTGATGCTGGAGGACAAGAGACGAAACGTCATATTGAAATTCTAATTAGAGGAGAAAAAGTGGCCACGTTAATGTCTTGGAATCCCACTACCAATAAAGTCAAGAAAAAAAGTGATTTTGGGAAATTCGGTTATTTCCGTCCCTCTCTGGAAGTACTTTGAATTTCGTAACTTTCTAAGCAGCATTTTGTTGGTTACCTAAATACACAACTTTGTCCCCAATTGAGCAACTTTGTATCTCTCACAGTTTCCGAGATCCCAATGGTGAGGGTCGAATTTGAAACATTCTGTATATTAGACCCTATAATTTGAAAGTACAGTCTATGAAAGCCAAAATCTCGCCAATTTTGTCATGAAAAACAAGGTTGAAATCGCTTTAAAATTATTTAATCTCAAAATACCCTTCATTGTTTTGAAGAGCAAAGTTTAACTTTAATTCACTTGGCGCCCCCAAAAATTATGGTTTTCAATCGAATTTTTAAGCATTGAATATACTCGCACGATAACCCAGATCAAATGTTTACATTTTTTTGCTCGGACAGTTTTTTTCAGGTTTTTTGGATCAATCCAGGCAAAATGCTTCTGTTAACTTTTCTCAAAAGCTGATCATTTTCGAGTTATAAGCGATTTAATGTCTAAAAAGCCCTAATGCTTATTTTCAATGCTTAAAAACTATGTTAAAAATTATTGTTTTTGGGGTCGCGAAGTATCTAAATTAAAGTTTGAACCTTGCTTTACAAAACCCCGATGGGTGTTTTAACATTTCTTTATTTTAAAGCGATTTTTAACTTTGCCTGTGAGGCCAAAATTGGCGAACTTTTGGTTTTCACAGACTGTACATATAAACGCTATTTAATGCCCCACGTTTTGTCGTCGAGGGGACTTTTGAATGATTTTGCCACAATTTTCATCTACACTATACTTAAATTCCCTGTATAATACTACTAGACGTTTTCTTAGCTGGCAAAAATCATCTCTTGTCACATATTTTCAGGATACATTTTCATCTCATCTCATAAATTCTAGTATTCATTAATGTATCATATCTATAGTTGGACCAGCGAAAGATTGCAAGCCGAAAGAATGCGGACAAAAAATTGCGAAGTTGTCAGATGTTCTACATAAAATGCGGTCCATACATATTAACATATTTAAGATATAGAATTGTTCCGCTGAATTTGGCAATGTAGCTGGAAAACCCAGGCCGCAGGTAAACATCCGGTCGCTGATTGGTCCAAAACTCTTATCTTATCTGAAACTAGAATAACGTGCCGATGGCACGGTCATTTATAAACCTACTCCCATAGGCGTAGGCAGTTGGCAAATACTTTGAAAATATAATTTACTGTTTAGTGGTGATAATGGAATTCAAGCATGGGAAAGTTATTCACAGCCAGGCAAGGGAAATAATAGCAAACGTGATACGTGCTTGCGATGCAGAAGCGGCTAACAATACTTTCGTTTATCCACTGGTAGCTAGAAATGCAAGGGCGGCATATTATACGGGTGTTAGTGAACGAACTATAAGTAAAATTAGAAAAGAAGATAAAGACAGGCAAAATGCAACCTCCACACAGCCTTTAGCTTCTCCCGGAAAAAAGAGATCACGCCCTTCTGTGATCCAAAAAATTGATGGAGTCGATTTTTCCATTATTCGGAGAATGATAGAAAAATTTTACTGTGATTTTAAAGTGGTACCTACTTGTAGTAAACTTCTAATCAAACTGAAGGAAGAAATGGAATTTCCATTTGGTAAAGAATCGTTGAGGCTGCTTTTAAAAGCAAAAGGATTTTACTGGCGTAAATGCCACAACAAAAGGAAATTACTAATGGAAAGACCCAGTATTTTACATTGGCGATACAAGTATCTTAGGTCTATTAAAAAGTTCCGGGAAGAAGGAAGGCATATTATTTATTTGGACGAAACTTGGGTTGATAATGACCTCACTTTCAAGAAATGCTGGCAAAGCGAAGAAATTATGGGTGTCCTGAGCAATATAAGTTCTACAGGTAATAAAGTTTCTTTCACCTCGATTTTGCTTATTATACATTTTTCTCAATTTTGGAATATTCTTAATAAGTGCTCATTTAATTTGTCTAATTGAATACATAATCCCTTGCAAGTATTTTTTTCTCAAAAATATGTTTTTTATACATAGTGATTCAAAAAGGTGTTGGCAAACTTAAAATAACACTAAAATGAGGCTATTTATTCATTTCCAGGACGACTTATAATTGTTCATGCGGGTTCGCAAGATGGTTTTGTTCCTGGAGCCTGTCTCATTTTCAAGGCTGGCTGTGCCACTGGTGATTATCACGGTCAAATGAACCAAGAAAATTTCACGAAGTGGCTTACTGAAAAACTATTTCCTAACATTCCTCCTAATAGTATTATAATAATGGATAATGCACCTTACCATTCAGCTTTGGAAGACAAGCCTCCAACTAGATCTTCTCTAAAAAGAGACATCATCACGTGGTTGAGCAAAAAAGGTATAGAGCATGATCCTAATGCTAAAAAAATGGAGCTTTATGAAATAGCTTGTCTACATAGGCCACCATCTGATGAGAAAAATTATAAGATAGATAATTTAATAAGAAGTTTCGGACACACCCCACTTCGAACGCCACCCTATATGTGTCAGTTTAATCCCATAGAGATGATTTGGGCACAAGTAAAATTTTTCATTAGAAGCCATAATACAAGCGGCGAATTTACTATAAAAAAACTAGATGAAATTTCTAATAAGGCCATCGCTTCAGTAAGTGCCAGTGACTGGCAAAAGGTTATTGGACATGTTATAAAAATTGAAGATGAATATTGGGAAAAAGACAGTCTCATTCAAGAAATACAGGAAGAAATAATAATCAACATAGGAGGTGAAAGTGATAGCAATGACAGTTCCTCAGACAGTGATCATGACTCTAATCAGGATTGAAACTATACTAGATTGGCTACCTTTTAGAATTTTTAGATATTCATTTATTATACTATTGGTTTGTGGCTTTTAGTATCTCAGTAGAAAGTCTAATTCTATGTGTTGTTTATGGGTTATTTCATCAAGAAATTACTTTTTGTTTTCCTATATTTTTCTATTCAGTCAGATATTTTTGACTTGTTGTATTCTATTTTAGAAGAATGCATAATTTGTTTTGCTGTTCAATCATAATGCGTACATAGGAATATTACTTGTTGCCTAAAAAATATATTTATTTTGTTCTCAATATTCAGTGTTTGTGTATATTTATTTCTTATAATGTATGTTTGGTATCACGTCATTATGAATCGCAAAAAAATATTAATACTACCAGTTGTAATAAAATATAAATTCAATTAATAATTCAAGTCTCTCCGATCTCCGCCTATGACTCCATATAAAATCGTCTAATGGTAAGGTTTTTTCATCGCATTTCCCCCTTTCGTCCCTAGCAATCTTTGGCTGGTCGATCAATACGTTAGGAAACCTGAACCATCTTTATGTTTGTCATTGTTCAGAAAATTTTGGCAGAAATTTCACCAATTCATGTAAGAACCTTGGACTTTATTTGGTTATTTTTGGGGACATGTTTTTCATCAATTATATCAATAGACCATACGTCCTGCATAGAGGATAGTTGCTATGCATTCATTCGTTGTCCAAAGACGATTTCCCAATCCCACACCATGCTGATGGGTAGACAAAAAGCACGAAACAGCTGTCAATGGTTGGCTGTCTTTGGTCGGGCGGAGGAAAGCAGAATATTTAATGGATTTCCATTTTCAACATTACCAGTCATTACTATTTTAAAGTTTCTGGCATAATTTAGTCCAAAAACTAAATCGAACACTCAATCTCGATTTTTCTATTCAGTATTTTTACCTGCATCCAAGTATTATTAAAATGCTTCAAATGCAGTTCAAATGACCACTTCCATACGTGTTTTGGGCTGCTCAAACTGCAATGTTAAGGTGCTAAAAATCTATTTCCATTGACATCGGATTCGGAGTCTTAACAATCTCTTATGCCAACTTAAAAATCGCATAATTTTTGGGAAACATGTTTTTGGTGTAAAACCTTATTATGCATATTCAGATTCTCTTGAGAAAATTTCGTCGTACAAAAGCTCTGTGCGTCATACATATGTTATTTTTTATTTTTGGAAAAGGTAAATATCCTCATTCTAAATATAGTAAGTGGAATCCTTCTTTATAATGTTTACAAAATTTTAATGTTAACAGCTGTCAGAACGATGTTCCAGTAGCCTTGCTCTAGTAAAGCTTAAAAATGTAGTGTACTGTAATACGTATAGTGGAAGATCCGAATTAGAAGAGACCTTCATTCATCTGTTTAATAGATAAAAAGTTTTTTGTATCAAATTTAGCTTTCAAAAAAAATATATCGCGAGTGGGTTGGATAAAGAATTCCTTGAGACGATGATTAATTTATGTTTTGAGTGTGGCAAGTTACAGTTTGAGTTCTGTCATTTATTGTCTACTACTAGCACTATACAAGGCGTTACAACATTACTATTGTATTTATTTTCCGACGGCTCAATAAATCATTTAAAACAACTTTAGCATATCCGCCATCTTCAATTTCCTCCTTCACGCTAAAATATAGTATTCATGTATTAATTTCATCATCCCAAATTTCAGATGGCTAACTTCACCCTTTCGAAAAATAGGCAGAAGAGGTCTTTTTGAAAAGCACTGTATATCTATTCTTGCGCTACTTAAGGACCATTAAATAGACCAGACAAAATACAGCAAAAAATATTGCAAGTTTGTAAAAATTTCTCCAAAGCTTAAATACATCATTATGGATAACATATCAAAACTCCTCATATATCTTTGGAGCGGAACCTTGTTTTATTTGGGTTGAAATGTCAAAACCATCTCGTTTTGTTGTATTTTTCTAAAATGGAAAGAGATACCACAAAAATACCTTATACAAACTTTTTAGAAAATACAATTAATTATCTACGAGTATCTATAAAAGTTGGTGAAGTACTTTTAATCCTTGAGTCACCGGTTATGAGATTTAGTGATGTGTGGACTTTCATACCTTGTACTCTTATGAGGTCTATATTTTGTGCACGCTTTCTTCGTTCGATATAAACATATGTGTGGAAGCATTGATGTACGCGACTTATACTAAAATACTTACCACTCATACACGGTGTGAAAAAAGTGTCAGTGATTCTTAAAAAAAATCATTACCTGGGTTATTAAATATTTGTATACAAAACAATTGAAGTCGAAATGCTAGAAAATTCCAAAAAGAAGGTAAAAGTCTTTACCTACTTAAAATTAACGAACACCAGTGTCGGAGATACAGGGGATTGGTGGCATTATCATTCTAAATAAAAATAGTACGGCACTGTTTTTTTTAAATGCGCAATTTTTCGAATTTTACCTTCAATTTGCTACAAATAATTACTCTTGTGTTTTTTCCTAGAGTGCATTGTTTTCGTAAAAATAAAAAAAAAAAACAAATTAGATAATCAAAGCTTTATTTCAATAAATGTTCAAAAAGACCACCAATCTGACGGATACAAGTGCGGCATCTTTTTAATAAGGAAAAACTTATTTCCTCAAAATTTGTTGTGGCTTGAATTTGATGAAACGCATTATCTATTATTTCTTGTAACTGATCAACAGTATTAATTTGTTCAGCATACACTAGTTGTTCAAAATAAATCCAGGGGGTTCAAATCAGGGACTATGCGGTTATGTCACGACGAATATGCGGTGGGGCACCGTCGTGCCACATTTTCTATGTAATTCTCTAGAAAATCTATGTATGAGTTTGCATTTAAATGTTGTGGCAATACGTGTATAAACAGTTGGTCATTGAAAATTCTGCACCTGACATTTCTAGAAAATCTGTGTTGACATGAGTGGATTCTTACAAAACGGGGATTTTCTAACGATCAAATATGTTCATTATGAGAATTAAAGGTTCCACTCCCCGTAAAAAGCGATTCATGTGACCACAAAACCAAATCAATAAAAATCTGCATTTTGATTAAGCATTTGCAGTAAGGATGTAAAACTTTCCGAATTAAAATTCTCCACGCAATACTTTGGGAACATGGTAACTGGGCTGCAATTCGCCTAGTATTTGTACTAGGATCACCCAACGCCAAATTAATCACTTCCAGTTCAACCTTGAATAGTATGCCGGACACCATGGCCTCTAACTACCGGGAAATTTGGCAATTAGTATTGCCGAAGTCTTAAAAATGTGCGCGTGAAAATCTTTGGGGTAGGTTAGCGTCTGTCAGGAAATCCACGTTGATACTCCCGATAAGTCGCTAAAGCATTTCCATTACACAACCCGTATACCAAAATAATATCGGCGTACTCATCATTGCTAAATTCCATTTCACAACACTTAAAAATGGCAAAAATAAAGTTTTGACTTGACTTTTACAAAAAAAAAAAATGGTAATAGTAACGATAACAACCGTATAACACATAACTTTGACAAACTATCTCCCAAGAAAGTCAAGTTGGTATCAAGGCCTAGTCTTTTTTTTGAAACTAATTGTATCTCGGCACTTCATGAAAGATCTAATTTAAAGGTTTATGGCTTAAATCTTTTTGACAAGTTCTTTCCACTCTTTTAATGTTTTTGGTCTTTTCTTTCAAGTCTGGTACGCCTAGTCTTCGTATATCCTTTCACACTTTTTAGGATTTTCACTCTTCTTCTGTTTTCTCCTCCAAGCAGCACCTTTTTGGCACTCGTATAAGATGGCATTCTGTAAACGTGTCCTAGCCAGCGCACCATTTGAGCCCAGGTTTTTTGTATTATACAGGGTTGGTTATACATCTCCATCAGTTCTTTGTTAGTTCGCTTTTTGCGTAACATTTTTCTTTCTTAGCGTTCTGATTTTTGTACGTTTTTCTAGCTTAACACCCAAGCTTCACCGCTATATAATACGTATGTTTGGAAAACGAATTTATTTTTTCCGTTTTCCTTGATATCCATCGTGAGTTTGTCATCTTGCTTAAGTCCCCATTGCCTTACTCCCCTTTGCTATTCTTTTCTCAATTTCTAAATCTTCTTCTGCTTTATTATTAATCCTAGATATTAAAACTAGTTCACCATCTGAAAGCAATATTCTCTGCAACTACTTTTCGTTGTTAACATCCTTATGGCGCCCAAAACGTGTCAGTTCCTTCTAACCTTCTAAACGGCCAAAAAAGTATTCAGTCGCATACTAAACATGTATTGTACATGTATTCGAATACCAGTATTCAATATCTGCTGATATTCAAGTTTTTTATAGTTTCTCTCTGAACAACTACCATATGGCACAACCTTATTAATCTAGATTTACAGTGTATATGTACATACGTCACAAAGCACAATATACGACTAAATCAAAATTAAACATACATATCAATAATAACTTACTAACATTTCCAATTACGCAAAGAATTTAGGTTTATGTTGAATAAAGGTATCAGGTAACAGGAGCATGTTAGCCATGTGTGTAGGTCTAGTTATCTCAGGCTAAGACGTCAATATGCAAATAAAACTATTTCAAATAAAAAAATTAAGAAAACGTTATGTGTGTCTTTGATATTGAGTGAAATAGCTTACTACAACATTGTTTATTATTCCCGTCTGAACGAAATAACAAAATACAGGCTGCAAAGTATACCTGCTCCCGCTATATAAACAATTTCAGAAGATACGATCACGTTTTTCACTCAATAGCTTCCATGAATTGGTGAAAATATCCGATAGGTTCAAATGCAAGTGTGTACATAAATACCTTTGTTCCCTCTTACCTTATAGTCTTATCATCTTGTTAGCAAATTTCCCCGAAATTGTAAAGTCTGGTTTTATTGATGCAAGTTATTCAAAGAGGCATTTGAAACATGGACGCATAAAATGGGTACACCAATTTTTGTGAGAAAACTTCTTATTGGACAACAAAGTATCAGAAAACGCGTTTTTTTGGGATTTAATCGAAAATGTTAGCAGGTACGAAAAAACTGTTCAAATGAGATTTTTAGGTATATATGAGACCTACAGAATTAGATCACACGGAAAAAGATCCCACTCATAGTAAAAAAGTTATGGCCGAAAACCGAGGCGAAATGTAGGCTTTGGCACTTGTTGCTAAAGCGACGATAATTTAACGCAGCTACTTGAAATTCTGCAAATCCGAAGACTTCTGACTCCTAAATATCCACAACAAAATTCGAGTCGATTGGTCAAGTAGTTTTTAAGAATGTCTTATTGTTTATCCCAAAACACCTGTCTCCCGGCCATCACTACTAGTTTAAAGAGCAATATACAGGGTTCGTTCGAAAGGCATTTTATAGCAAGATACACAAGTTAACCTTGCTGACATGAATCACAAGCCATTCCGAAAGATAATTGTTATTTTTATGCGAAAAACGAAGGGTTACGTTTTTTCTTCTAAACAAATTCAAACATTTCGTATTTGTAAGTAATTGAACAGATACCCTAGGATATTGAAAAAACATTCGTTATTAACTTATTATACACAAAGCGGATGAATGTATCACCTTTTCTTGCGAAGAAAAATTATTTTTTTTTCATGATTTCTTCATACATGGTTTTCAGTCATAACTTTTTTACTACTAGTGGGATCTTTTTACGTGTGGTTTCATTCTGTAGGTCTCATAAATACCTAAGAATCTTATTTGAAGAGTTTTTTCGTTCCTGCCAAAAAACACGTTTTCTCATTATATGTTGTCGAACAAAAAGTTTTCCCACAAAAACTGGTATACCCATTTTAAGCGTATATGTTTTAAATACCCCCGTGAACAACTTGCATCAATAAAACCAGCCTTTACAATTATTTCGCAAACCAGGGGTATTTTCGACTAATATGATTATACTATTTGGCAAAATCCTGTTTATATGAATTTGAATACGCGCAACAACCATCTCCTCACATTGCCACATTACAGGACAGCCACGCCCTTTCACGTATAATGCAGTGAAGATGATTAATTCATTTGACCAAAACTTTTCCAAAAAAACCTATAAGATCTGTTTATTAAATGCTTAATTATGTTTTTTTTCTCTCCAGTTTTAATCATATGTTCATCCTATGTCTTTTTCTGATGCGTAGGATTAGAACAAAGGTCGACTTTTGGATAGCTTTTTTTACTGATTATTTTCCTCTAGGCTAAGTTTTAGGTTAAGGTAGCAGTAAGCTTGTCATGGTTAAGTATGAATGGCCATTGGCCAAACTTCGTCATCTGTACGTATTTGTTACAATACAGTCAAGTAAATCGATTCAAAATACCAAGTATTCGAATATTACCCAAGTCTGACTACGACAACAGGAAGTATCATCGGAAATTTTTCCCTTTAAATCGTTCTCAATTTATTTTTAGTGCAAATCTTTATAACCTAAAAGAAGTTCATTAAAAAACGTGATTCACGAGACATACCGGTAAATCCTACCTAAAAATCGTGTCCAATAAGCCTGACTTATTTCAAGACACCTTGACTCACCATAGAGAAATTTCACGTACTTTAGCAACCATGTTAAAATAAGAATCTGGAGTTTAAAATAGGACATCGTTCTTTCGCGGATGATAAAACAATAAAAAACGTGAGATTGAGCACTTCATTTTGTGCTTGGCATGCAGACTATAAACACGCGGATTTAAAAATTCCTTATGTGTTTTAAATGTCAGGATGAAACTTGGCATAACAGAAGCAACTAGTTTAGGGAAAAGTGGTACCTTATTTGTGTTCTGGTGATTTTTTTGGGCATAATGAAGTTAGAGATAATAGACTCGGATAACTCGGAAGAAAAGTAATTAAAGTTTTCTGTTAAGTTTTTTTTATTAATTTGATGTTTTCAGTGACTTTAGTGGATCTGATACTGAACATGAAGTAAACAGTGATGAACTTGATAACGTTAGTGAAAAATCATTAGAAGGAAGTAATAGGGAATCATCAGAAGTTAGTTCGTCTCTTGGTCCACAAGAGTCAGGTAAGACGTTTGTTACCTTTATTTGATCAGCATATTGTAGATGTACATTTTAAGTATTCAATACAGGGTTGCTGGGAAACTTCATACTAGGGGGAGTCCAATAGGAGATTGTGGGATTTGCACCAGATTAAAGTACGGACGGATACCTTGCATCCTGTTGATCACCTACGGCCAATAATAATATAAAAAAATCGATCGCTAGAAATACTAGAGCGTGTCAGACCAAGTTAAGCTGTGTAAATCACAGGCTGAAAAGTGTGTATTTTAATAATTTGACGATTTGAGTTGGGCGTAAGGGACTGGGAGGGTCACAATCTTGCAAAAAAAAAGCCACCTTGACATTCTGAAACGCGGTCGATTCCGTTTTGAAGGAAAATTCAAGAATAACACAATATAAATAATCTGCCGATTTTAACACGCCGAGCCTGTATTGCCCACTCCACGGCTTTCTCACTCTTAAGGCCGAATCGTCAGTCGTTCCTACAATATTGTAGGACGCCTTTATCGCCTTCTTGATATTCATAGTATTTTCTCTCATTCAGAAACGCTGGGATATTTCTAGATTTCTACCGATCCGTGTCAGCGTTAGCGCTCTCCTATTGTGAAGTTGTTTTCTTTTTGAACTGTAAAACTGTTAAAGCTCATAAAACAGGTGATACAAATCGAAAGTATGAATAATTTTATGCAAATCGATATTTGTCACATAACCTCAAAATACAGCGCGGACACAGAACAGTATACCCTATTTCACGAGTATCCATCACGGTAGAATGACAGCTGGTTATCTAGTAATAGTTCAAAATTCCCCATATCGGCCCAGGACACAAAATTCTGACGGATCCGTCAAGGCCAGGTCGACAGAGCCGTATTTGGTTTTGTTTTTTTTTTAAGCTTCAGATTCATTTTGTACTTGCTAACAGCTCTTTTATTTAGAAAAGTTCATTTGCACACAAAAAAGAAAACGCCACAAACAATCTTTACTAGATTTATACCCGATTCATTATTGCCAACGCTGCAGTCTAACACAAAAATGTCACTTGTTGATCAGCTGTTCACCTCGATAGACGTCAAAGCGTGATGGATACTCGTGAAATAGGATAGAGAAAAATATGAAAATCAAGGAGGCCATAAAGGCGTCCTACAATTGGACGGCTTTTTGTAGAAAGGAACCAACCCACTAAACATTTGAAAAATCTAGATTTTAGTAAAATAAACTATTACGAGTACCGTTTACTGTAAAAAAGATCCATACACATATTTACAGCCTTTAGTATGCCATTAATTAAAATCGTGTTTGGTCTGAAATGAATTTATTGTCAAAACTTTAAAGCCTAATTGCTCAATAATTATTTTTCTGGGTTGGTTCCTTTCTGCAAAAAGCCATCTAATTGTAGGAACGACTGACGATACGACCCTTAATAAATCAAGACCATGAAAATCGATAACGCCAGTCAGAAGTTACACTAATTTTACTTCCCATGCCTACCGGCGGGGAAGTATCGTAATCGCGAAAATTGAAATTGCGGAAAATGAGATATTATGTTTTTGGATGTTATATGACATGTACATCACGAAAAACCATGTCCCTCATTTCAGTCGGTCTGTCCGCTAATCGTATAACCGCCTATAACTTGAGAAGTACCGCTCGGACTTCGATGAAATTTTCACACAACGTTACTACTATGCCAAAAATCGGTCCAGTGGTGGCCTAAAACGAAAAAAGTAAAAATCGCTCAATCTTTGTTTTTGAGGTTTCAGTGGATCCTGATCATTTTTGAAAAACAATTTAGAGCAATTTCTCGTGGTTACTTTTTTTAAATGTTTTTTAATCCATAGCTCTAAGTTCACTGGTTGCCAAGATACAGCCGGCGTCCTTTATTAATAGCACATCCGGTACAAACCGGCAGATTATCATACCTCCAATATCACAGATATGTGGGGTATTCACAATATCAGTCTCTGATGCGCTCGTGTATTTCGGTGACCAAAAACTTATCAGAGATGAAATGAGATACCTTTGTCACAGCTATGTTTTCCTCTCCGCAATTATTAGAAATCTACATTGAAAAGGTTATTGTCTCATAGATGGCGCTGTACCTAACTATATGAGCACTAGATGTTTCCCGCGACTTTGTACATGTTAAATTGTTACATAAAACATTATTTTTGAGTATTGCTATAATTGCATTGCATAAGTTTATTGACAGGCTTGAGAAATTTGGTCATTTTATTAATGGAGCCACCTATGCACTGCGGGGGTAAAACCGAGGGGCGGAAAGCTATTTATTGCTATTTCTTTGACATTAGAATGTTAAATTAAAATAAATTTTACAGTGTAAAAGCTACCTCTCTGCCAAATTTCCGGTTACACAATCCATTCTTAGCTTAAGTCTACTCTAAGCAGAACCTCATCGTTGCCAATTGTTAGATATTATAATACTTCAAGCAATTTCAAACAAACTTGTAAGTACCCTTTAGTCGCTTAATTCTGCCCCGCCACAAAACTTATTCTTAGCTGAAATGACCTATCCATACCTGTGCTTGTAGATCAAATGGATTCTGAGTTTTCGTGAGTAACGTGTAACTTTTGCTTTTACATATACGAGGAGGTACCCAAAAATAAATGGAATAGCATTGCAGTGGGGCGGAGCCCCTATAGGCGTACAGCGCAACTCATTACCAGTTCAGTGCCAACTGAAATGTCGATCTGGCTTGTTTTGTTCCTATGTAGTCATTATTTTTGCTATAGCTGTTTCGTACTTGTTTCGCAAGCTTCAGTGAGCAACGTGCAGCTGTAAAATTTTGCTTTCTAATTGGTAAAAATGCTGCTGAAACTGTTTTAATGTTGAAAATAACAAAGATGATGCTACGGGAAAAACTCAGGTGTACGAGTAGTTTGCTCGATTTAAAAATGGCGACATGTCGATTGGTGACAAACCACGCTCTGGACGTCCGGTGTTCGGTAAAAAAGACCCGGTTTGTGGCAGTCAGGAGACTGGTTCTTCACCACGATAATGCACCTGCGCACACAACCATCTCTGTTCGACAGTATCTGACTAAAAATGGCATAGTTCCGTTGCCTCATGCACCTTATTCGCCTGGCCTGGCTCCGTGCGACTTTTTCTTATTTCCACGGATGAAAAGGGGCATTGAAGAGGTCAAGAAAAAAACGAGGGAGGAGCTGTCAGACATTTCTAAGGAGGACTTCAAAAAATGTTTCGAGCAGTGAAAGCACCGATGGGACAAGTGTATTGGTTGTGCTGGACAGTATTTTGAAGGAGATAAGGTTACTTTGTGAAAAAGTTGAAAATAAATAGCTTTTAAAAAATAATTCCTATTTTATTTGTACCCCCTCGTATATCTGCCCTTAGCCCCCTTAATCTAGCCTTATTGCAAAATCCATTATTAGCTGACATTCTCCACGTACTACCTCTCTATCAAATGTCATGTTTATAGGTTGAATAGTTTCTGAGATTTCGCTTTATATGTATTTGCCCTTTGATCCCTTAATCCGGCCTTGTAGTGAAATTCGTTTTTGACTGAGATGTTATGTCTATAAACTACCTTCCTACCAAATTTCTTGTTCAGAGGTTAAATACTTTTCGAGATTTCGTGACTGATTTCGGCCCATTTTTAAAATCTGTTCTTAGCTGATACATTTTATGCATACCATAAACTACCTCTCTGCAAAATTTAATGTCCATATGTTAAATAGTAATTCATGAGTAAAGAGAAAAAAGACACTCTTTTTGCATTTATATCTATCTGCCCATAACCCTCGTTGATCCAGCCCTGTCGCAAAATTTGTCTTCAGCTTTCACGCCTTGTCCATAAATTTACATCTTTTCCAAATGTTCATAGATGAAATAATGTTGGAAATAAATTTTTATTAACTTGAAAAATGATGAGGTTCTTCATAGAAATATTCAACCCCTCCTACCCCGTCTTGAGAATATAATTTCTGAAACTCTTCGATAATAATAATCATTTATAAGATAAAATTAAAGAAAAACATACTCCTTCTTTCAGGCTGGATTAGTTAGACATATAGTTCTCTACAAAAACTTGAAGAATGTGAATTCCCATGTTACCTTCTTAGGGGTGAATTTATAAAATTTCTTTGAAAATATCCATTTACACTATATCAAAAAACCGAGCGAATGGAACTCATATCATACCTAGCTTCAAAAAATAATTGTTTCGTCATAAGGTTGCCTATGTCCGTCTCCAGTGTCTATGATAAAATTCATTAAAATCGGTTCATCCGTTTTGGCGTGAAAATTTAACGTACAAACATACATATAAACTTGCACATTTAGGGATATTTGTGCATATAGCTTGCTACACCGCCATCTATGAGACACTGACCGTTTCAAAGTAGTTTTCTGATTATTGTGGAGAGGAGAAGGACAACTGTGACAAATTCTCATAGATAACGCCAGGGTATTTCATTTCATTTTAAGTAATTTTATTCGTATAATTTTGTGCAGGCTGGCTCTCTCCAGGTAGAATACGTTAATCATTGCTTCAGATTAGTATCTCGTGATCCACAAAATTTCATATATTTATTTCCTTCTAGGTTCTGGCGACTCTGCCACTTGGCCGATCCGTCCAAGTCTGTTTCCAAACATTCCTCCATACATACATTTCAATACTCACGACTCAAAAGAAGAGTACACAATTCCAGGAAAAAGGCATTTCAAATGGAAACTAACCACAATCACACCAGTTATAATTCGGAAAACGATAACAAACTCTGGATTTGCACTGGTCAGAAGTGAGTTTACTCGAGGTGTGCCCCCCTTTTCCGATCCTTTTTGTCCTTTTTTTTCCTTAAATAATAAAATCAAGAGGCATTATTAGCTGTTCGCATTAAAAAAGAATGTAATTTTACGAAGTTATTCATAATACATTTAAGAAAAATCATTTGGGTATTGGCAAAAAAATACAGGGTGTCCTGAAAGTTGGGACTTTCCTTTTCAGAGTCAACTACGTTTGTAATATCAAAGGTAATCTGCGGAAAAACAACACCGAAAACGTAAAAAGGAAATTGAAGAAAAATACACACTATTTATTTGCTAAAGAATTTCAAGTACTGCTCTGTCGCATATTTTGTTTGTAAATAATGCTTGAAGTTGTCGCTGTTCGATTCAAAAATACCAGTGTGTTTATCTCTTCCTGAGTTTGCTTTTGGGGATGTCTAGGTCTTCAAATTTGCGCGATATAAACAAATATATGAAGCTCTCATGGAAAGAAACATCGAGGATGGCGGCGACGTTCTGAGTACACTGGCGAGTTATCAATACGATCTTGAAGATTGTCATATCAAATCTATAACTACGTTATGGTTCTAGCAATGTACCAATTTTGGTTTTTCAAATTGGTTAACCTAGACACCATGTAATGCCTAATTTGTATACTGACTCGCTTAGTCTCAGTACATCATCATACGTTTCGTGGTAGGAGTGGATTGTGGGAGGGGAGGGGGCAGGGTCGTACTGAATCATTTATAACTTTTTGGAACCTAATATCTCGGTTATCTTAAAGCTTTGGTATATACCGGGTGTTTCAAATTCGACCATCAAAATTAGGATCTCGGAAACGATAAGAGATACGAAGTGGCTTAAAAGTTTTTTAATCCAAAATGCTTCCGGAGGTAGACAGAAAAGAACCGAATTTTCCCAAAATGGTTTTTTTCCTGACTTTATTTGTAGTGGAATTTCTACAAGATAGTATAATTGGAATTTCAATATGACGTTTCGTCTTTATTCCTGCAGCAACTTTATTTTTTCTAATGGTCGCCAATATTGGATTTTTGCATAGGTGAATAGAATTTTTAATTCTGATTTAAAAAATGTATAATATCATACATCTACATTGCAAACCTTAGTTATTTCAAAAATAGAATTTCCTAAGTTGGCATTGAAATTATCAGATAGTTATTTGTTTCGTATACCGGATTTATTGGAAAATCGTTGTTTATTGCCACTCGGTCTTGTCTAGAAGAAGGCGTAATCAAATTCTCAATTAGTTGATTCTGCTTTCGATCTCCTTCAACTTTGTTTTTTATTTCTTATGGAATCCCCATTGAAATTTTCCGCAATCGATATGAATATATTACATTTATTTATGTCACGATTAACTTTACTTAGTAGTATTTAAAAGTACAGAATTCCAATATAGCGTCCATATGACAAAACAAAGTTGGTGATGGAAGTTGGAAGAAGAAACCTTGAATTGAAAATTTGAACACGCTTGTAGCGGAGAAAAGGTGGCAATGACAACATGCAATTTATTTCGAAATCGCATCTCGGGCAAAAATAAAAGTGATTTTGTGATAAATCTCGTATACGAAACAAATGACTATCTAATAATTTCAAGTCCTACCTGGGAAATTCTATTTTTTTAAATAACCAAAGTTTGGCAATGTCAATGGATGACACGTCCAAAAATCCAATATGGCGCCTATAGGAAAAATATTGAAATTTTGAGTATGCCATCTTGTAGAGAAGAAAAAGTGTCAGGGTGTAATTTATTTTTAAATCCCACTATAAATAAAGTCAAGAATTTTTTTTGAGAAATTGGCTTTTTAGTTACCCAAAATAAGCAATTTTGCCCCCATTTAAGCGACTTCGTATCTCTTACCGTTTCCGGGATCGTGATGGTGAGGGTCGAATTTGAAACACCCGGTATGTTACTGAAAAACATGCTTATCATTGCCTTATCTATAGGCTCTGTAAAGGTACGCCCCGACTTTGAGGACACCCTGTATTTAAGAGGGAACATCAATATTTTCCTCCAAGAAGTAAATTCTGGTTGCCTTAATTTTTTCCTATCAACGACAAGCTGCAGTAGTGTGTGTGATTATCTAAGAATGTCTCCAATAATCTGCTTCTTTTCCAAACATAAAAATAATTGATTTTCAGAATCAAACCAATGGCTAGGAACCTGGGGAAAACACATGAAATCGCCGATGTTCAAAACGCTAAAAGACTCGCAAAAGCTGAATCATTTTCCTGGTACATTTCAATTAGGTAGGAAAGATAGATTATGGAGAAATTTCCAGAAAATGATTGCTAAATATGGTCACAAAGAGTAAGTAGGTAGTTTTTATACTTTGAAATAGTATGCATTTGAAATGTTGTGTAAAACTATTAAAAATTTCACAAGGATTTATTTTTGCAACGTGTAAATGCAGTTGCACATGTTTTCTAGCGAAGGTTGTTAAAGCAATACTTATCTGTCAGTAATATTGCGTTGGATTTATTGTTTATACAGTTTTGGAAATGCTATGTGCCAACATCTGGTGTAGCCATATTTTTCAAAAGATACGGTGACACGCAACGACCGAAATTGTTGTTGAAACCTTGTCATGTTGATTCATTTTTGGAGTGTTATGATCACAGTAACTTGTTTGATATAATTTATATTTTTTTAGGTTTGGATTTTTACCGCTCACATACGTTCTACCTCAGGACTTGAGATTGTTGAAACAAAGCTGGGAATTTAGAAGCAGTTGTGGAGAACTGTGGATTATCAAGCCAGTAAGTGAGGTTTCGATATCATTTTCATTTTAAAAAGAATATATTTGAAACAGAGGTATCATAACTCAAATTTAGCGTCATTTTTCAACGACACCACCTAGTGGTAAATGTTATATTGCGTATCAGTCATTTAGGCTACAGGGGAATTTAATTATGGATCGTTTTAAGATGGAGGAATGCATCAGAATTGTGCTTCGCTTCGCTACGAAAATCAATCTTATTTCAGCACGAACATTACCTTGAAGGAAGGGTACATGCTCATGGATAGCATTACTACAAATTTAGAACAATATGTTCTTTCAACATTATAGGGCCACATCATGATACTATAACTCGAGAAAGTATGTTCACTTCGCCATCGAATTTCGTACGCCTTTGCGCATGACGTCACTCGGTGACAAATGTTCCACTTCCCAATATTTGGAATATTTCCATAACATTTTTTGTTATCGATTTTACATCATACCCGCAATATTATCATATAATGTTTTATTTATATTTTGATGTTTTGTCAATACAATTATTATATCATTATGTACAGAATACATTGTTATCATCCCTTTTGAAAAATTTACAAATAGACATGTTGAAACATTCTAAATAACTTAAGAGTTGATCATTTAAAATGAGACTGTAGCTTTCCAAACCTAAATTTCTTTAGAGATACAAATAAAGGGTCTTGTTTATTGAAGTGAATTGGTTTCAAATAATACATTTGTGCATCAGTAACACATATATTAATTTGTTATTCAACTTTTTAAACAGAAATATAATTGAGAACATGACATCTTTATAATTTTGCATAAAATGTTGTGTAAAAGGTTTTTGGTCTTTTTTTATGGGTAGGTGTTAATAAAAGTATTTTATATTGGTGAACAACCACCTAGTGGTAAATGTTATATTGCGTATCAGTCATTTAGGCTACAGGGGAATTTAATTATGGATCGTTTTAAGATGGAGGAATGCATCAGAATTGTGCTTCGCTTCGCTACGAAAATCAATCTTATTTCAGCACGAACATTACCTTGAAGGAAGGGTACATGCTCATGGATAGCATTACTACAAATTTAGAACAATATGTTCTTTCAACATTATAGGGCCACATCATGATACTATAACTCGAGAAAGTATGTTCACTTCGCCATCGAATTTCGTACGCCTTTGCGCATGACGTCACTCGGTGACAAATGTTCCACTTCCCAATATTTGGAATATTTCCATAACATTTTTTGTTATCGATTTTACATCATACCCGTAATATTATCATATAATGTTTTATTTATATTTTGATGTTTTGTCAATACAATTATTATATCATTATGTACAGAATACATTGTTATCATCCCTTTTGAAAAATTTACAAATAGACATGTTGAAACATTCTAAATAACTTAAGAGTTGATCATTTAAAATGAGACTGTAGCTTTCCAAACCTAAATTTCTTTAGAGATACAAATAAAGGGTCTTGTTTATTGAAGTGAATTGGTTTCAAATAATACATTTGTGCATCAGTAACACATATATTAATTTGTTATTCAACTTTTTAAACAGAAATATAATTGAGAACATGACATCTTTATAATTTTGCATAAAATGTTGTGTAAAAGGTTTTTGGTCTTTTTTTATGGGTAGGTGTTAATAAAAGTATTTTATATTGGTGAACAACCACCTAGTGGTAAATGTTATATTGCGTATCAGTCATTTAGGCTACAGGGGAATTTAATTATGGATCGTTTTAAGATGGAGGAATGCATCAGAATTGTGCTTCGCTTCGCTACGAAAATCAATCTTATTTCAGCACGAACATTACCTTGAAGGAAGGGTACATGCTCATGGATAGCATTACTACAAATTTAGAACAATATGTTCTTTCAACATTATAGGGCCACATCATGATACTATAACTCGAGAAAGTATTTTCCCTTCGCCATCGAATTTCGTACGCCTTTGCGCATGACGTCACTCGGTGACAAATGTTCCACTTCCCAATATTTGGAATATTTCCATAACATTTTTTGTTATCGATTTTACATGATACCCGCAATATTATCATATAATGTTTTATTTATATTTTGATGTTTTGTCAATACAATTATTATATCATTATGTACAGAATACATTGTTATCATCCCTTTTGAAAAATTTACAAATAGACATGTTGAACCATTCTAAATAACTTAAGAGTTGATCATTTAAAATGAGACTGTAGCTTTCCAAACCTAAATTTCTTTAGAGATACAAATAAAGGGTCTTGTTTATTGAAGTGAATTGGTTTCAAATAATACATTTGTGCATCAGTAACACATATATTAATTTGTTATTCAACTTTTTAAACAGAAATATAATTGAGAACATGACATCTTTATAATTTTGCATAAAATGTTGTGTAAAAGGTTTTTGGTCTTTTTTTATGGGTAGGTGTTAATAAAAGTATTTTATATTGGTGAACAACTTCATTTTGTTTATTCACATTTTGCATAAATTTTCCTCTCTTAATTCTTGATTTTTCTTTTATATCTCTATTTAACATCCGGATTTTAAAATACATTTTACATCTAAAAAAAAGATGGATGGCATCTACGCTTACACGAACTGGCCTGGCTAAATTCATTAACGATTTTGAATAGTTTTTGGTTAATTTTGAAACTGTCGAAAATATGGTCGAGTTCATTACATTTAATTAGAAATTATCGAATATCTGATAACATTTCAGAACCGATTGTTTGCAAACTTGTTTGTTCTTAAGAAACTGAAAAAATTTCCAATTTGAAACGTATCATTCGCCTCTGTGGAATTTTTTCACCGAGTGACGTCACGCATGTGAAGGAAATGACTGATCGTATGCGCTTGGGTTTATCTTCTCAAGTGATAGTATCATGGGGTCACATGTCATACGCCGGCATCAGAATTGTTCCATATACATTTTTCTGATGACCGTGTGACTTCTCGCAATGGTGATGTCCACTGGTTTGCGAGATCATGCATTCTTTTTTTTTATACTCCAACTACCACGAAGGCCTAAGGCCTAAACACCCATTGGGTACCGTGGGGCTATAGGGGGATACAGGGGAAAGGGGGAACGCCATACGGACTCTGGCGAGGGAACACGTGTGCATGCAACATGCACACATTCTGGCTCCGCCTACGAGATCCGCCGGGTGGTACCTCCACGTTCGACAGTCAGAGACCGTCTACCACCTACGGACAATCACAACATCCATAGCCAAGAGAAAAATTTCTCCTGGGACGCGACTCGAACCCGCACAGCGCACGGCGACTGATCAGGAGACCGAAGAGTCTACTACTGCGGCCACCGCTGCTGCCTGATCTAATTTCTCTTGACTTTTTTGTGGGGCTCTTTCAAGAATAAGATGTATTCAGAAAATCCGCAGACGATTAATGACTTGAAGCATTGATTAACATATTCTACCTGTAGATAGTCAACTTGTTAGGTATACCTACTACAAAAATAAAAAGTGTTGATTAATGCATTTCACTTGAAAATACCCAATTGAAATTGGCGTTTAAACAATGATATTCTGGTGGAAATAGAACATCAGTATCATACGTGGAATAAACCACAAAAGGGGATATACAGGTAATTGCCGCAATGGCCAACGTAATATTTTTTATCTATCAAACTATATAATTTCTTGTTAGAAGCTAATAAATCCAACTTGTTTATTCTAAATTCTTGCGCAATGATTTAAAGCAAATTAAAATATTTTATACAAAATGCATACTGACCCGCATTAAATAGTCTAATAGAGTATAGTTAAATCTCATACATATTTTTCTTTGAGAAATTACTACAAATACAATTTTTAAAATTCAATAATTAAAACACTAATAACTATTATATTTATACAGGGTGTCTAAAAGTTGAGTCAACTACGTTTGCAATACCAAACCTAATTTGTGGCAAAACAATACCGAACACGTAAAAAAGAGATTGAAGAAAAATACTCCTCATTCATTTGGTAACAATTTACTCACGTACTCACACATTCGCTTGAACCTTAATATCTCGGTTTTATTAAAGCTTTGGTATATACGTTATTAAAAACACATGCTTATTATTGCCTGGCCTAGACGCTCTGTAAAGGAAAGTCCCAACTTTGAGACTTTGAGGACACCCTGTATAATATAACGAGTTATATGTATCATTCGTAGAAAGACAAGTAGAAATTGATCCAAAAGATTACTGAACCGTTTAATCGAAGAGATTGAAGAATATTCATCATGCATAACTGCCAGACTTCTTAATCCTAATAATATAAATAAGCATGTTTTCAAAATTGTTGTGTTTGATCGTTTACCATCTTTTTTATTAAATAAAAACAACAAAAATGATGTAACTTTTCCTCTCTCACCACGCGCGCGTTGTAATGACTTTTGTCCATTGCAATTCAGATTTGTTTTGCATTTACTTTAGAAATCTGTAACCTGAAATTTAAGGGTTTTGTCCATGTTAAATTTTTACTTCCTACGCTATTGGGCGATGAAGTATTGTAGTCGCGAAAAATCATGTTACCCATTTTCGTCGGTACCACCTATAACTTGGGAAGTACCACTCGTATTTTGATGAAATTTTTACACAATGTTGCTACTATGCCAAGGACGAAAAAAATATTTCCAGTGGCGGCGGAGAAAAAGGCCAAAAACAAAAAATCGGTTAAATTTTTGACGCTTCTGATCATTTTCGAAAAAAAAAAATTGTAAGGGTTGAAAATTGGGATTGGGAGTTGTGGGGGTACGGGGTTGTAAATTTTATGTCTGTAGTATAAGTCGTTCTATCACTAAGAAGCTTATAGGCATAATGAGGCACACATGTTTTACCTACATCTGCTATGGAAATAGAAATATGTTTATATAGTTTTATATGTAGAGGTCGAAGATTCATCGTAACTAAGTGAACCGCCTTTTGAAACGACTTGACCAATCCCTTTTCTTTGAAACTTCGAACGAAGGCGTAGGAAGTTTAGAGTCAGTCTACTTGACGCCATTTTTTTTTCTTCCAGCCTGCCTCTGCACGTGGTGTTGGTATCAAGGTGATCAACAAATGGTCGCAGCTGCCGAAAAAGACCTCATTGGTCGTTCAAAAATACATAGCGAATCCCTACCTCATAAACGGCAGCAAGTTTGACCTTAGACTGTACGTGCTTGTCACCAGTTTTGATCCCTTGAGGATATACTTGTACCCGGAAGGGTTAGCTCGTTTTGCCTGTGGTAAGTGATCATCAAACAAATCTTTCAGGTTTTTTCTTACTAGTATTATAAATGATAAAGTGTGGATTTTTATTACTGTAACTACATATGAAAATGTATCCAAGCTGAGGCGTATTAGGTCAAAAAAAGCTTAGCCGAAAAAAGGTGTTTTCTAGAAAATAGTTTTTTACGTGCTCAACTTTGCTTAAAAAAATTTGAAAAAAGTACCGATGTTACATTGTTATAACCTATATAATGGTGATTTTTTATAAATTTGTGAAACTTGTAGGTTCGAGAAAGTATTTTTTTGAATCTTTTTTTTTTTATTTTTTGGTTAGCAAAATGAGAGTTTGCAAATTTAAAAACCCACTGTATGCAGTGTTTTCAAGTGTTATTTTCAGATTTACTGACAAATTCGTGAATTTTGGAGAAACCGAATTTTTACCGATTTTTCCAATGTAGACATTTTTGGAGCATGATATAACTTACTCAAGATATACCTGTATTTTTATCCATTCTTTCACCACAATCAAAATTCTGATTTGTTTCCCTGAAAAATGTGCCAATAAAAAAATCGCATTTTAGTTGGTTAACACAATAACCCACTCCCACCCAGTTTCGTTGTCAAGATCATAATTTCTTGCCCAGAAAATCGCAAAAATTCGAAAAAACCGCATTTTTAAAGGTTTTTCTCGAATTTCGACAATCTTAGACTAGGATATTATATCTTGGCTGACCTCAATGAACATATGTATTTAAGAAAAGAAAAATGTTGATTTCCTCCAATTTTTGACATTTTAGGTCAGTAAAAGAATGATTGGCTAAACCAAAAACGTACACATGCGTGGATCGGGTTTTTGGGTTAGCGAAATTATGATATCGTACTCTAAAGATGTCTGAAATTGAAAAAATTAATGAATATGTCGCTTATTTGATTTTTGGCAATGTTCCTGACAAAAATTAATTATTTTGTTAGTGGATCTGTAAAGAACGCAAGAAAGCGCTGATATACCTGTAAAGTGGATGCGAAGTGTTTGCGAAATTTTGATTACCTAACCAAAAATTCGAAAAAATATCTCAGAAACTATTTTTGAAAAAATCCGTTTTTGAGGTTATGGGCCCCTAGGGACAACTTAACAACCTGAAGATTTGTGATTTGATCCAATATACCTGAATTTGGATTGATCCAGATTTGGATACTTGGGGTCAATTGCTATATGTAGTTTCGAAATAAAGCCTTTGGTAGACTGGACTAGCTCATAGGCTACTTTTGATCCCGGAAAATAACTTTGAAATATCTACTTAACGGGCTATACCCCAAATAGCTTGATGGAATTTGACATGTAGTATCTGGCACGTAAGCGCTCGGTCGCTGGTCCGACTGAAATGATTAAGAATATAAAATATAAATAGGGCATTTCCAGCGTACAGTTACTGCATTTCGACATTCGTTTTCCTAGCGTGATCGTCTTGATTCTGATTTGATGTTTTGTTTTACTTCAAGTAATATAAAGGTGATGTTTAATATTAAAATTAATTTTTTAGTTGCTATTTACAAAATTGGAGATATCACGAAAGTATAGTTAATTTCACCGCACCCTTTTTTACATAAAATTGAATTTTATGTTTATATCTTAACATTTATATTGCGCTTATTCCAAACTAAATAGTCATACTTTATTATTGATTGCAGTGACATAAACTGTCCCATACTTGAAAATTGTTTTCTACTTTTTAGTTCGATTTGCTATTAAAGTGTTTTTTTAGTTTTTTTAAACGATAATTTACTTTCTGAATTTTTAGTCTCAAGAGCTTCGATTTTTAGTATATTTTATATTTGGCAATAAATCTAAATTCACTCAAAATTTACAAACCTTCAAGTTCTTTTCCGAATTTCCAAATAATTTTTTTTCCAAATATCAAAATTCAAATTTTTCAGAATATTTTCGTTAATTTCAAGATATAACGAAGACATCATGTTGACAAAAAGTCTACAAACCTCGCGAAACATCGAAAAATCTAGAGGTAAACAAAACTTACAACTAACTGACAAAACACCTAACCTACTACTTGACATCTAAACCATACTCGAGTTTCACAGGTATCCATCACGTTTTGATATCTATTGAGGTGAACAGCGGATCAGCAAGTGACATCTTTGTATCATTCTGTAACGTTTCCAATAATGCATTGGGTGTAAATTTAGTAAAACATGCTTGTAGCGTTTTTGTTTTGTATGCAAATGAACTTTTTTAAATAAAAGGGTTGTTAGTAAGTACAAAATGAATCTGTAGCGAACAAAAAACAAAACAAAATTCGGCTCTGTCTACCTGGTGTTGACGGATCCGTCAGAATTATCTGTCATTTGTCGACATGGTGAATTTTGAAATATTGCTAGTTAATCAGCTGTTATTCTACCGTAATGGATAGTCGTGAATAGGATAATAACTGACAGCGTACCTTACGTACAACTTAACAACACATGACAGAACCCAAACTGTGACCCACCGCATTATACAGGGCGTTACATTTTTATTATGAGTAAACCTGAAGATGTTTCGATACAGCCGTTTATTTATCTTTGTTTTCCTTTTTTCAGCCAAATATAGTGATGACGCTAAAGATTTGAAGGATAGGTATATGCATTTAACAAATTATAGTATAAATAAATTATCGAGTCAGTATACAGCGAATGAAGATGCCAATGCATGTCAGGGGCACAAATGGTATGTATTTTTATGATTTTTTTATTATTACTGTGTCGCAAAAATTAACTACATGGGTGAGTTTTTAGCATAGGCTCAGTCAATAACTCCGCAATTTTGCATGTTCTCATCATCCAAAACAGTTGAATACAAAATTTGTTGCTAACAGTCTATGCCTGACTTGGAAAGTATTTTCATTTATTCAGGGTGATTCATAACATACATTTTATTGCAGATTTGAATAGGACTTTTCAAACAAACAAATTTGCTATAACATACTTATACCACAATACTTTGGCAAGACACAGATATAAATGAAATTAAGACAAAAAATTGATATTAAGATACAATCAATCAAAAAATGGTATGACTATTATTTGACTTGCTCCAGACACCATCAATTTGTTGGGATTGACCATTGATCATAAATTAGATTTTATTAATCAAATACAAATTGCTTACTCAACTAGCAAATATTTGCTTTATTATAACAATTAGTTATAATATAGGGAAAAGCACCGCTTTAAGCAGTTACTTTGCCTTATTTGAAAGTAGATTCGGATATAGCGTTTCTTTTTGATGTTTCTGTTCCCAACATTGTTTAAAAAATGTGCTTATTCTACCAAAACGAACTAATATATATATATATATATATACATATACTCTAAATTCTATAGAATATGTTGAGTAAATTATGATATCATACTCCAAAAATGTCTAAATTTGAAACATTGAATATCTTAATATCTCAGATTAGTAGTTCCTAAAACAACACTTGTGAAAGACAAAATAATTTATAGTGGTCTGAAAATTTATGCTCCCAGATGCCATCAAAGGAATTAACAATTTAAAGATATTCCGCAGTGAATTTAAAAACCCTTTAATATGTTAACCATATTATACCTTGTGTGAGTTCTACAATTCACCTACTTAAGATCCATATATGTAATTGTGTTATAGTTTAGTTTTAAGTTAGCTTTGTATTCTTCAAGCAGTAAAGCATATTTAGGGTTTTATTGCCAAATTTTGGAGATATTAGTGAATCAATCGAAAACATTCAACTTTGAAAACTCACACAACCGCACTAGACTATTGAATCTTTCGTTAAAAAACATTATGATCCCATATTTTGTTCCTATCTACTTACTGTTTCAGTATCTCGCATTGTTTATACAGGGTGCTCAGTATGGCAAAATCAAGTGTATCTCAAAATTTTCAAACGGTATAACCTGTCTATTTTAACAGTTTTTAATTCTCCTTTTCACGAGCTTTTTTCTGATATAAGGGATATGGGGGTTTCTATGACTGGTTTTTGAGTAAAAAAGACACCTTGAATTTTCGACTTTATTACATGAGGCTGGATATATTCAATGTAAAATGAAAATACACCAATTCTAAAGATCTGCTAACAACCAAAAGCTATTTTTCATTTTGAAAGATATTGTAATATTTTCCGTTTACCTTGATATCTGATTTGCAAAAAGGTTAGCTATATCTCAAAAATCAGTCGTGTAAACATTCATTAACTTGTTACAAAAAATCTTGTAGAAAGGTAAATCAAGGAGTGTAAAAGCGGGTGTTCCATTTAAACATTTTAAGAACTCGTTCATTTTCGGTTCTTGACCACCCTATATAAACCGTTCGAAAAATTGAAAAAGTAAGCAGATGGGAACAAAATATGGGAGCATAACATTTTTTCCGATGAAAAATTCAATAATCTAGCTTTTACAGTTGCGGAGATGAGAGTTGTCAAAGTTGAGTGCTTATTTCGATAGTTTGTCCAATATCTCATCAATTTGGAAATAAAACTCTACATCAAATTGCTTCGTTTGAAACAGACTATCCAAATCTTCAATAATTTGTAAACCTCTCCTTTATAAAAAATGGATTCTTAGGTCACCACGTAGTTATGGAATACCCTACAGGGTATACAGACATAAAAATATTTTTTCAGTAAGGAGAATACTGTAGGCTGAAATTTTCGTGATTAACTTTTTTAGATAACGTGCGTAATAACTGAGTTATCGACCGAGTTCACACTAAAGACTCACCCTGTATATAGTACAACAGATCTTAGGTATTAAATTGGAATAATAAAAAATCTCAACAACGCCATGAAAATAGGCTCTTTTTAAAACAACTTTGTTAATTTTGGATCTGTGTACATTAATTTGTCTGCGAGATCTGAACAAACTTGTTCATCGCTTTGAGTGCTTTTTCTGAGGATTCAACAAAACATTCTTTCCGAGTATTTTACTAATTTCATTTTTTGCGTGTTTTTTAGGACTCTTTCAAAGTTTATGGAATACATGCAGGGAATAGGCGTAGATACCAAAGCATTATGGAAAAATTTCCAGTCACTAGTTGTTAAGACGATGATAGCGTGCGAAGCGCCTATCGTAAAGCTTTGCGAAGAAAATATGAGTAACCGGTACAATTGCTACGAATTGTTTGGCGTTGATGTTTTGCTAGATGATAACTTGAAGCCATGGTTGCTAGAAGTAAGTTTTGTTTGGACATCGAAACTGAATTTTTAAGACTTTGTATGAAGTATTTAGACATAGATATGCTACAAAATCATGCTGAATGCGGAATATAAAGGGTAATTTTGAAAATAGTGGAGTTGCAAGGTGTACTAGCTAGAAAAGAAATCTACCTAGCCATGAAACGAACGTTTTTTTTTTTAGGTTTGTTTTTTCAGTATAATCCCCTCCTTTTGGCATATATTCAACGAAAAGTTTGCCAATGTCTCAAAAAAAAACTATTGCCATAAATTTTCAAGCAGAGGGTTGCGTCCGTGCCTTTCTGGGAGGTGGAGATACTTCATGAACACAGTGCTTGAACTTTTTTGTCTCAGGAACCTGAGGATTCACCCAAGTCTCATCGTCACAATTTGTGCCAAAAAGTCAGGAGCGTTGGTCGGAGCTTCCAAATCATTTTCCGAAATTTCCAACCTGCGCATTTTTTGTTCAACTGTCAACAGACGTGGAATCTACCTGGCTGACGCCTCACTCATATTCAAATTGTCTCCCAAGATGGCTGTTACGCTGCTTTCCAGCATATTCAATGCCATACTAATAGTACAGACCTTCAAACGACGATCTTCGAGGACCATGGCTGTAACTTTTTGAGGCATTTCATCATTTGTTGCTGTTTTGGGTCTTTCATTTCTGGAATCGTCTTCTATGTATTCGCGTCTCCACCGAAACTGTTTCGACCAAAATTTTATTGTGTAATATAACATGATGGTGCATCAACCCCATTCTCGCAAGAATTGTTTTCCGCTGATGGGCCTCTTTTGTCCGAAATTTTATGACACTGTGATACTCTAACTTTGAGTTACTCAAATATTCTTGCCTGAAATTTCAGGAGTGGCATAGAAATTGGGAAATTTTGACCACAACAGATGAAAAAAATATGTTCCATCACGCTGTATACAGGGCGTTTAATTGGGAGAGGGAGATATTTTAACTACGGATGAATACCACTGGGGTGATTATAAAAAACCTATAGTTGAATCAGTCTTTATCCTCTTATAACTGAGATACATGAGATTTTATCGATTTTGGTCATTATTGCGTCATAACTTTACAACCAACCTACGAGGCCCTTCCCACTTCAGTTGGCCCACTTCAAGATTTGTACCAAAATATGCCTTTATAAACTAAACATGACGAAACTATTTAACAACAATTTATTTTCTCAAAAACATTTTAGATACACTCTAGTCATAAAAAATACATATTTGAAATCACTTAGACCTTTAACTAATAGAACAAATAAACAATGTGCGAATAAATGCGCGAAGTTAACAAAGCAATAATTGAAAGATTACCAATGGGTTACATCACCTTTATTTTTTATTACGGCTGAAATTCTTTGGGGCATAGTGTTAACCAAGTTTTGTCAAAAATTTGGTGTAACACAATCCCATATTTGTTGAAGCTTTTGTGTCAGTTCGGTGATTGTACGAGCAGGATGTTGTCGTAGAACCTTTTTCATCTCGTGCCACAAAGTTTCAATAGGTGACAGATCTGGACTGCTAGAAACCCATTTCAAAAGTGGTACATTATTTTCTTCTATCCATTTTATAGACTTTTTTGAGGTATGGCACGCTGCACCATCTTGCTGAAACACAAACGGATGTCAAACATTCTTCCATCACTGGTAAAAGCGATTCTTCTAAAATTGCCAAATATTTGTATCCACATTTCCATCAATAAAATGAAATTTTCCTACTCCTTTTGATGATATACTGCCCCAGACCATAATGAATGCTGGAAATTTCACTTTTCTCTTCAGACAGTCAACATGGAATGCTTCATTTTTTGCGAATAGCTCTACTGCGACTGTCACCAACACAAACTTCGAATCGGGCCTCATCACTCCATTGTATTGCACACCATTGTTGAGGTGTCCATTGTCTATGTTCTTTAGCCCATCTAAGCCGATTTTTCTTTTGCAGTGGAGTTCATAGCGGCTTTTCTTTGGCCTATAAACAAGTTGTGCAACTTTAGGGTTTTTACTTCACTTTTTTTTTATAAGAAAACTTACCTTTCAAGTGCTAAATCCCAGTTTGTGGGCCTCTCTATGAGTTGTGGACCTCGAAATTCTCCTTCCAACAGCGTCACTCCACAGGGCACTTAATTGTAAATAATTGGCATGCCTGTTTTTCACGATTATTCTTCTTAATGCTCTTCGGTCGGCATTTGTGATATTACTTTTTTTCACATATCGTGGCTTAATATTAACTGAACCAGTTACGTTATATCTTCTAACAATATTTCCCACACTGTACCGCGATAAGTCTAACAAAGTTGCAATTTCTGAGTTTGATTTCCCAGGATTAAAAAATTTAATTATCTGTAATATTTTAAACCCCTGCTACATTTTTATTATTTGTGTTTGATAAGAAAAAAACTAAGATTTTAATAGTTGGGCCAACTGAAGTGGGAATGGGCTCGTATATCCTCAAACTATATTATACAAAGGATACTATAAAAGTTTTGCAATACAGCTTTATTTATTGACTCCGTTCAAAGTAATTCCCACCACATTCAATACAATTACCCATCCACCAAAACCAGTCCTTGGACCAGCTATGCCAAGTTTCACCCGGCAGTGCGGCACACTCGTTGTCCCAAGCCCTAAGAAGGTCCTCATCGCTAAAAAACCGTTTTCCTTTTAGTTTCATTTTCACATGCGGAAACAGTGCAAAGTCGCAGGGAGCAAGATCTGGACTGTAAGGAGGGTGCTCAATAAGTTTCAGTCCAGTGGTGGTCAAATACTCGGTGCAGGCTTTGGCGCGGCGAGCTGGAGCATTGTCATGGTGGAGGTACCAAGTGTCCATTCTTGCCTTCGGTCGCAGGTTTTCCATAGACTCTAGGACTTTAGGCATGCACTGTTCCATGTACCACTTAGCTGTGACTGACTTCTGTGTGTCCAGAGTGATACGCTCCACAATCCCGTTTAATTTTTTTCTTAACAGGTCGAGATTTTGTGACAACTACGGGTGTCCTTATCGTCAAAGACCCAAACTTTGTTTTGATATTAGATTGCATAACTGTTATTGTACAAGAAATAGAAACTCGTATTTTGTCAGTAAATTCCAGGTTACATTCTAATTTGGAATGCAGTTCGTCAAAGAATTTCATTGACATTCGAAAATATTTTTAAAATTTGCTTTCATCTTCTGAGGCTGGCGTATAATGTTACGAATGCACCTGCTACGTTTCGCTCTAGTACAAGGGGGTGTACCCACAACCTCTTTTTCATCGGTTTTTGTTGTCGTCTTGTACGTAAAATAATATAAACGGCAACGGCGCGCACGATGTTGTTCCGCACATACATATTGACAACTGATCATACGCAGCATGTGAAAACGCGATTGCATAGGTGCTAACGGTCTGCACCGACCGTCAGCGCTGAGCGTCGGCTACATCTGAAACGGCTGTAAAGCGTCCATTTATGGAGGAGTGACTCAACGACCTCCGACACGCTCATGCATGCATTGTTGGTTGCAGAAAGGCATGTAGTGTTTCGAAGATGTGAAAGAAAGAATCTCGAGTAGCAAGAGCGCATCTGGACGATTATGTGTATTATGTGAGAAAATTATTACTGAATATTCTGCCAATGAAGTGTATCTATTAGCTGTGCCCGACGGTTTATGTATGTGTTGTCCTTTCTGAAGACAGGTTATGTTCAAAGTCATAAATTACGATTTTTCCCGTTTTTTTTTTGGGTTTTCAAAAACTTTGAGGGGAATTACGGGAAATCACTACCGCGCCAGCGTTATGTGTAAATACTGTTAGCATGTACTATATATGACTTGTAATTCGACAGTGTACAGTGAATATATTGCAATTAATTACCTCACCAACCATCTCTCTCATTTATGAAGTTCAGCAAATTTGCATATGTAATTTCCAGAATGAATAAGAAAAAGTGGATGCGCAACTAATTTATAGCTTTGAATACATCTCAAGTAAGTGTATTTGAGGCCAGAAACCAATGGAATTATCACCAACACAAATTATTAGCACACAAATCCTCACCATGCACTGCCGTTCCCTTCCAGCTATAGTATACAACTTCCAATTTAGACCTCAAATAATGCCATCTCTGAAGCAGATGTTACATCACATCAGAGCCAAACATTGATAGCTGAAGCATTATCACGTTTAGGTAACTCGTATAGCTACAAAACTTGTTCACAACACGTTTCAACAGCTAGTGCTAACTTGACATCTTGGAGAGAAACCCACGTTCTGTCACAAAAAAACTAATAAGTGTCAAAAAACGACAAAGATACGTAATACCCCTGCGGGTTATCAGACGTGCGAATCTTCCGTTATTAACAAATTCAGCTGATTCCGTTTTTCTGTCCCGTAGCTCAGCTAAATTTTCGATTGGATTTGAGTAAACTTTTTCTTTCACCGCTCCCCAGTACAAAAATCGAGTGGATTAAAGTCAGGTGAATTGGCTGGCCACGAAATTGTACCAGACCTCCCTATCTATCTGCTCTGGTATTCAGCATCAATATATTCTCTAACTGAACGGGCATAGTACGCCGAGCAGCCGTCTTACCTGTACCACGTGTCTCTGTAAATGCTTAGTTGCACCTCTTCCAATAAATTTGGTAAATAATTTTGTAAAAAGTCTAAAATTTCGCCATTCAAGAACAAGCAGCTCAAAGGGTACAATGATTCTCTCATTGAGAATCCCGATCCACATGTTTACTTTAAAACGATACTGAGATCTATCTTGTCTCAACAAATGTGGCTTTTTTACATCCCACTCGTCTGGTTCTGCGTAACCATCTTCTTTAAATGTCGACTCATCAATCCATAAAATTTTCTCTAACAATCGCGGTGTCTCTGTAACTTTGACAAATTCAACTCTTGTGTTGATTTGGGAATCTTTCCTTTGTGAGTAAACGGTGCATATTCACGAAAACTCGCTTGATGGGGATGACGAGCAACATTTAGGTAGCTCTCTCGATAAAGCCTAGCATTGCATCTACATTCCCTATAAATAAGGTGCATGTTGGCGTATTCCTGTATGTTGTACACAGACATGGTGGCGCTATACAATCATGAAGTAATAAGAGTAGCGTTACTATCTGCCTTGCTGTCACTACACGACTTATTTTTTTATATTTTTTTCTGATAACTATTATGACTTATTTATTATTAATACCCTCTCCCAATGAAACAACCTGTATGGAATGACCCTATTCTTGTTTTCTTGCATCAGGTGAACATATCCCCGAGCCTGCACAGCGCGTCGCCCCTAGATGCTCACGTGAAAGGGCCCATGGTACAAACGCTCTTCAACATGGCCCAATTTCACCTGCCTCAAAGATTGGCTATGCAATGTCGCAACTGTCCACCATGTTACGAACCGAAACTGTACTCAACTAATTTGACCAAAAAGGAGCGGTCGAAACATACTAAGTACGCACAAATGGGAAATAGGGAGGATTATTTGGAGGCTATGTTGAAGGATATTACGGGAGATGATGTGAGACAGTTAACCAGGGCGGAGGATGAATTTGTTGTCAAGGGCAGGTAAGGAGCTTTGAAAATCTGAACATATTAGAGATAAGATTCAAATGTGATAAAAATGTCTTGGATATTATTTTTGTCTTGTTTTGAATACTATCTAAACAAATATAAGGCACGTCATCGCCAAAGGCATTACCCCAGGTATCGGAGATAACAAATGGTGTTCCGCAGGGGTCAGCACTTGGCCCTCTAGTGTTTCTTATCTACATTAATGATCAGGCTTTCTATTCGCTGATGATACTGCACTACACACTTTTTACGTGACAAGGATTTTACGCCTATTGTTGAAGTTGATTTTTTCAAATTAGTTATTTTAATAGGTTCGAGAAAATTTTTCCAACCTCGCAGTCATTCAAGTACCTGAATTTCATGGAACCTCGCTACTACAATAGGTTGTTTGATGCTTGGGAAACGAAGTATGAAAATAATAGAAAAGAAGGTAAGAAAAAATAGCAATAGCCTTTTTAAAATCTGCCTAAAAGTGAGTATAGTATGATCGAATTTTCCTTTTTTCAGGTATCGCTTTATTACAATCCCTGTGTGCGAAAAAAGTGCACTTAAAAGTTGCTTCACCCAATCCCTTTAGTGAGGTGAGTTCATCCTGATAGATATAAACCAATATAAAACTAATCTTCTATAGCATCATGTAATATTCACTTTCTAATGTCACTTTCAATACAGCGTACACATATTTCAAAAGATGCTAACATATGAGATAGCCGGGGTTTAAAAATGCCAAAATCGTCAAGATACGGTTGATTTTTGGTTTAGGATTTAACATTCTAGAATCATAAGGATTACTTATGGACCTTCTATAGGTTGGCCCATTTTAATCTCCCATCCTAAATATTTCGAAAACTACGCAAAATGATTATGATGTTGACCGTGAATCGCAGCGATCTTCAAGGTCAAGCAAATGTTTTCAAATAGAACTCCGATTCCTTACAACGAAATTGAAAAGAGGAGGAAATTGTATATCCAAATATTATCTTTATATGACCAAAGCCTTCAAGGCTATTTCAAGGTCAAATGACATTGAAAACAATTTGCTCTAGAAAGAAAGTTTGACAGCACAGTCGTGAGCTTTGCGGGAGTTACCAAAAGGTCATGTCAACATTTTACCCATTTAGATATAAGATTTCTTATCAATAGTTTTGGTCAAAAAATCAAGAGGTTGTTTTCAATGGCTTTAATTGTGCTTAAAATGACCATGAAGGTCATGGTTATGGTCAAGGTCATAGTTGAAAGTATTTCCTTTTCCCAATTCCACTATTAAATATTCGCTTGGCCTTGAAGTTTGTAGCAAAGGTCATTGTCAGTGTCATCGTTCTTTTATCCCATAGAAAACCCTACCATTGTTGTTTGAAACTTCTTAAATGTTATTAATTTGTAAGTCAACCTCTTGATATTTTTATGCCAAAGCTGTAGAGTGCAAGCAATTTTATGTTTAAACGCGTTAGATGGTGACATGATCTTGAAGGTGATGCTCAAATTCATGGTGAAGGTCAGCTTTTGGTGATCTCCTCAAAGCTCACTGTGCTGTCAAACATTTTTGCTAGAGAAAATTGTTTTCAATGTTTGATCTTGAAATGGCCTTGTATGTCATGGTGATAGTTATAGTCAAGATCATATTTGAACATAGAATTTCATCCTCTTTTCAATTTCAGTGTAAAAAGGGAGAGTTCCAGTTGAAAATATTCGCTTGACCTTGAAAGTCGTGGTCATCGTTATGGTCAAAGTCACCATCATTTTGCCCTCTACGTCTTTTGTTTGAAATTTTGTTTCTAGAATGCGCAGTTGTTGATATATCTAGATGGGGAGGTTAAATGGCATGCCTTATATATCTTCTATTATATTGTAACAAGATGTAAAATAGTATTAGTCAAATGCAACAATTCTTACTTTTCCTTTGATTTTTCTTTGAATGCGTTTACGCTGTGAAACACCTGCACTACAACACATATCTATCTTTTTGTTTCCCGTGTCACCGTGTGTAAGGCGAAAAATTTCGTCCTGGCTACCATACAGACCATTTGTTCCCAATGCCGCAGTAAGTCAGAGTCTATCAGTGGGTCGTACTACGCATATGTGTTTTTTAATCTTACAAGATAACATTTACGAAGGCCTATTGTAAAAAATATTCGACGCTGAATTTTTCACGCATACTATGATGCTGAACGCAGATAGAATTAAGAGTTCTAAAATTCAAAGCTGAATCCGGGTATAAATTCTGACAGAATAGCGCTAGATTCTAGTTTTAGCTGACTATAGCCATTGATTAATGTACCTGAAGATAGCTATCTACATACTGTACTCCGGAGCCCAAAAAGGGGTTTTGAAAGATACTAATGCCATCTGTGCGACAGTAGCAGTACTTTGCAAAGAGAATGAGTGAGTTCTGCTATTTGATTGATGACGCTAGTATCTTTAATTACTACGCCACTCTCTATTCTATCTATAATGTTCTTAAACCCCTAAGTCGAGCTTAGGACGTCGGTGAGAAACCACCGTCGAGTTCTATTTTGCGCCAGAGAGTTTACTTCTTTCCTCGTTTTGCATTGACTTAATAGACAAATCTATAATTGATCTTCTCCAAGTTTGAGCTGGCCGTCCGCTCTTCCTGACGGGGAAGTATTGTGATCTCGAAAAGGATTATGTTTTTTTTGGATGTTATATGACATGTACATCACGAAAAACACCATGTCACTTATTTCCGTCTGTCTGTCTGTCCGCTAATCCTATAACCGCCTATTACTTGAGAAGTACCGCTTGTATTTTTATGGATTTTCTTTACAATGTTAATACCATGCCAAGGACGAAAAAGGCAAAAACTAAAAAAAATCGCTCAAACTTTGTTTTTGGCGTTTTAGTTGGATCCTGATCAATTTTTTAACGTTGGTATATTTATACGCCTCAAAGCCCAGTAACTCTACACACCTATTAGGCATATCTCACTCATTATAGATATCCCCGTACATTTACTCTTAAAACTTGAACATATTTATTTATATCCAATAGTCGCGTGTCGATGCGTACGACGTGGTCCCTCGATGAACTAGTGTCGTACGACACAGTCGGCAATCGCTTTTGCACTGATGTGACCTGGGGCCTGCGCACATTGCGCATATTCAAGGCCAATATTGTCATTCACGCGGGATTGGTCATCGCAATGATACTCTGCGCCTGCACGAATTTCTCTCAGGGGAAGGAAAAAGGAATTTTGTTATACATGTTCGTTCATTTTCCTCAGAAGGGTTAACTTTTGCCAAACATAATCCTGTAGGAACTGATAACTGCGTTACAGTCAACTTACTCGACGCTATTTCTTCCCTGGGGATTCCAATTTATGACGCCGTTTCTTCCAAGATGACTCTACTTTGTGGCAGTCTTTGTAGGTGTTCTCTTTCCGATGAGTGTGGACGATCCAACCCCATTTTCTAAACCTGTTTTATATCTCTATCCCCTTCTGTTTGGTCAAGTCTAGCAGACCTTCGTTTCTTGTATTATTACACCAGAAAATACGAAGGATTCTTGGCAGGCACTTGTTCATAAACATCTCAAGCTTCTCAATAAGATTTTTTTTTCACACCCATATAGCAAAACAGATTTTGCATTCAATTGAAATATTCGTATCTCTATATTTTTTGTGTACTGACTAGATCTCAAAACGGGCATGCTGAATGCTTGCTGGGCATTTCCTTTTCTGAATATCTTCTTCTGTGCCTCCATTTTCTGTTATTGCACTTCTAATTTTTAATTAAGTATCTTCAGGAATTGATTAATGTACACCACCTGAGGATTCCTAATTAAAATAGGCCAAAAAGGGATTGAAAATCCTTGCGCCATATATCAGACAGAAGCAAACATTCAAACTCTTTTCGAAATACATTTCTGCATTCATCGTTGTGTTCTGCTAGTGTCTCATAGATGACGCTAGGAACTTTTAGATTCCTTTTTGTGCGCGAAAATACAGTATACGGTTGACTATTCTCAAGTAGAAAACGTTAATCAATGGTATATACAAAAACCATTTGTGTCTATGCGAAAATTCAGGGTTGGATACTTTTTAAGTGATTATTGCACTACAAAAGGGATAAAACGGAGCTTTAAAATGTTCTCCTAAGTATGTGAAAAATTTTGATCAAAAAATTGCGTTAGACTGCTCCAATGGGAAGGGCTCAAAAATGACGAAGCTTGATATACCGGGTGGCTGATTGATCGTCATCAAGGGGAGGGGCCCACCTTTCTGGGGCTTCATGACAACGTTTAAATAGCTACAACCGTTCTACAAAATATTAAGATAATAAATTTGATCTATTTCATTTCACTCTTAAATATTGGATAACCAAATTAGTCTGTTATACACGGTGTACCATTTTAATTTCCCCGCCTAAATAATTCGAAACTGCGCATCTTAGAAAAAAGTTTCAGACAAACGTTGTACAGCTTCGAGGAGGGGGAATTATTTTGACCTTGATTACGGTCTTTGAGGTTATTTCAAAGTCAAGTGATTATTTTACGCCCGAATTTCACCTTAGCCATGACCTTGACCACGCCCTCCAATGTCAAGTAAAAATTTCCAAAAGAAACCTCTCATTTTTATACGGGAAAAGGTAAAAGCAGGAAAGTTTACATCCCTATATAATCTTAACTTCAAAGTCAAATGTCATTTGAGGTCAAGGTCACATTCGAACGTAATTTTTTTGCCTTTTCCATTTCCAGCATAAAAGATTTTCTTTGGAAATGTTGACTTGATCTTGAGGGTCATGGTCATTTAGGTTATCCTGGCAAATCTCAGCTGTGCTGTCGAACATTTTTTTCAGAGCAAATTGTTTTTGGTGTCCTGATTTGACCTTGAGTATTAAAAAAAATTGCGTCACTTTTTCCAGTACAGACGCCAGGGGATCTCTTTGATAAGATTCAGTTGACCTTGAAATTATATTGAAGGTCAGCATTTCGCCCCCTCGAAGCCATACAACTTATGTTTGAAACCTATTTTCCTGAATGCGTAATTTCGAATTATTGAGGTAGGAAGATAAAAATGGTGCACCATGCATATTGGCCACTATGGATTTTTTTCTGTCAGAAGAGTTTTTGTAGTGTAATAATCGCTGGTCATAGGCATCCTAAAGCTTTTGTCAACTAAATTCTACGTGTGTGATATCTAGTTCTAATCATGCCCACCGCAGGGACGATAGCGTTTGTAGCAACGGTAGTTTGATCGACAGAAAAGGTGGTTAGTTTTTATAGACTCAAATATTTAGGAGGATGCTCGTCTTCGTGAAATATGTGGGTATATGTATTTAGGATGTGTAGATTATTTAGATCGATGTTTCTAGAATAGAATGTATTTTGAGAGTGCACAGCTTCAATAATGTTATTCAAAAGTCAGTCAAATACAGGTTTCTCAGTGAGTAAGAAGTCAACGCCTTACAGTCCACCGATATTCCAATGCTCAAGTTTTTTCAATAGGTTTCGAAATGAATGGTATTTTCTCGTGGTTAATTGTTCAGCCTAAGTTGAAACCCATGTATTTACAAGAGTGTGAATCCAGCTTGCCTTTCTGATGATCGATCAGAAATGTTAGCAGACCTTGCGAAAATGTTTGAACATCCAAGAAAAATATCTATTAAAATTCTTGATAGTAGTCTTGAGGCCCTGTTGACATAATGTAATGTATTATTGAAACGAAATTCGTAGAAACTACGTATTTGTGGTATGTATTTTCATCAAAAAAAAAAAAACATTTCAACCTCTGCCAATTATAAATGTACGTATTGTAGGTTGAATATCATTTATCACCAACCCTGATTCACATTATGTTGCAATCAGTTCATACTTGATGATCCATTATTGATCTCGTATTTTTGTGTTGATTGGTGTTTTTGTGGTTGTTTTATTTTAAAACCAGTATATTCTATTACTTCCTACGCTACTGGGCGAGGAAGTACTGTATACTCCAAACATTTCGAAAATGAGATATTGTGTTTTTTGTATGTTATATGACGTTTAGTTCACGAAAAAGTTGTCATGCATTTCCGTCGATCTGTCTGTCTCCGATAATCATCGGCCTGTCTATAACTAGAGAAGTACCGCTTGGATTTTGATGAAATTTTCACACAAGCTTGCTACTATATGAAGGACGAAATTTTTTTTGAATATCGGTCCAGTGGCGGTGGCGAAAAAAGCCAAAAACGAAAAAATTCAAATCTCTCAAACTTCGTTCTTTTATGTTTCAGAGGGTCCTGATCATTTTCAGAAATTTTTTTGTTAGAGATGAAACTCGGGGCTTATCGGGTGGGGGAGGGTACATGAATATTTTTAGATCTTAGTATATTTATACGCTGCCCCGGTAATTCTATGCACCTCTTAGCCATATTTCACATATCATGGATTTCCCGGTACACTGGCCTTTAGAACCTAAAATGATGGAGAAATGTTTTCGATCCGGCTACTCCTGCTATCTAACCGCCCGGGCTATGCGTAAAATGAACGATAATTTGCTGGGCGCTGTCGCACAGATATGGAAAGAGACAACGTTGCCAGATGGACAGTAACTACCGGTAAGGCAGGGAAATAATGTCTATAGAGTAATTGTATAGGCCTGTTTGACTGACTGAACCTGTTTAATTTGCTGATGTACATGTTCGTACCTGACTTTTTTCTCAGTGGATTTAAAATGTGTTGATTGTAATCCGTTATGAACTGATGGCGTCGTTGAGTAGGAAATGGAGTCAACCTACTTGGAGCCTTTTTTTTGTTTCCATGACTCCTTAGGGCATATTTTCTTTAGTCGATGGGTCGTTTTCTTGTCGATTTTCTGTATGTTTTTAATTTCTGAAGCTGAAGCAAACAACTCTCGAAATACATTTAGTTACCTCATGGATAGATTTATGTTTTTTACAACAGCAATTTATTGTTTTTAAAGAAAAATAGAATCTAGTAAAATAGCTTTCACTCGTTATCAATGTTTGATATCTCAAGAGAAACCCACTAAAAATGTTAGTTGACTAAGGAAATAGTATTTTAGATACTATTCTTATAGAGTGGCATTGTGAAATTGTACATACATTTTATTTTACTATAATGGAGCTAGGCGCTGGCAATGTGCTACGATTACATGTATGTTATTAATCATTCTAACAGTGGTGTGGAACTGAACTGGGATTCTAATATGCAAACACTTGAGATTCGCATCGAAAGATACATTGAAAACTTTTCTGAAACCGAAGTGATAGTCCGCCTTCTAAATAATATCTTTTATACTCGTTTACAGTCAGCAAGATGCATGAAAATTGTTGATCAGACGCATGCGCACAAAACCGCTGATTATTCCTGTCATTTTCTTGTAACTGCCAAGTTTTGCTTGGTATTCAATCGGATGGATTTCTTATACAAATTTGTCTGCAATTGTCGTCGAAGTATATACCTGTACATATGTAGGTATATAAGTAACTTGCAATTTACCAATGCATTCAAATACCCTCAAGCTCAGTCCCGATGGTTTGTGCGATTATATTTAATTGTTTGCAGATACAGTTTTTAAAAGCGGAAGATGTATATATAAATAAGTCCAATTTTAAATGTATATTTCTTATTTTTAATATAAAACGGTGAAAACGCTATCGGTCATGATGTGATGTCATACAAATTGTAATCAAAAAGTCATCTGTATGCCAGTCGTGGACTAACTGTATGTCAGTTGTGGACTAACGCTGTCTTTGAATATTTTTAAAAACGATGATTACTATATTTTTCATGTAAACAAGTGACAAGTTTATATGTTTGAAAGAGGTTATGCTGGTGTTTACAAAGGGTATGGCGTCAGAACACATTAATATGAGTCAAACATGACGGACAGCGTCTTCGCCTGTCTAGGAAAAGTATATTCATAAAATTTTACGGGTATTTTTTTTTTCTTTGATAGAACAAATATTAACTGTTTAAGCCCATTTAAAAAAGTTTCAACTAGCCTATTGTATATATCTGAATACATTTGATTGTTTTGATTTTGGATGGTCGTGATTGAAATTAGTTCTGGGATATTGAATCCATGTGCAGTGAAACGAAAATTATAAGTTTAGAATGTGACAGTGAATATTTCATTCGTTCAGGTTGTTTAACTTCGCTCGTGTGAATAGGGGAAAAAGGGCCGTCTTGCAACTGCAAGTGATTTGATGCAACTGTCTTGCAGTCAAAAGAATTCCGTCTTGCAAGTGCAAGATCTTGAGCGAATAAAACGTAGAAAAGCGAGAAGTATTCCATTTCAAATGCGTCAAGAAAGGGTCATTCGTGACAATATAACACCAACTGCAAGTCATTGGATGCAATTACATTACAGATAAAACAAAGCCGTCTTGCAACTGCGAGAGCTTGCAGTCGACGGTCTTGCGGACTGTAAAACGGTTTTTTAGATGTACTAATAACTACGTGCGGGAAAAATCCGTGAGGCTATTGGGTACATAACATACATAGTGTTGTACTTTGCCCGTCCTTAGCTTAAATGTGCATGTTGATAACTAACGGAGATCTTCTCCAAAAAAACGTTTTTTGTATTAAAGAATATGAACGCTTCAACCAGTTATTAAACTTCATAGTTCAATTGAATGAATATAACTGCAAAATATCACCAAAATAACTTTGAATATTGAACCGACACATGCACTAATTTTTTGTAAACACAACATTGTCACCGATAATTCTTAAAAAGGAGCGGCTGATTTTTAACCACTAACAGCAATCGTATTTTTATTGAACATTGAGCATTATTTGTTCATATTTATTATTTGTTATTCCTAAACAGAGTGGTCAGAATATGAAGCATTCAGAGGCGAGTATTCAACCATCAACGGAGGGGCAGAGCTATCCTCTGGAAGAGATACTGCGCCAGGCCAGTATAACTAACGAGGTACCACATTAACATGTTCGTTGGGTGAAGATGTTCCACGTGAGTGAGGTTAGTTGGTCTGATAAAAATGAAAAAAAAAACTATTTCACGAGTATCCATTACGTTTTGACGCCTGCTGAGGTGAACAGCCTATCAGCAAGTGACATATTTGTATTAGTTGGCAATAATTAATCGGTCTAAACCTAATAAAACTTGGGACCATATTCAGAGCTGTTATTCACATATCTAGATACTTTTAGGGACTGGGACTTTTGGCAATAAAATATACGAAGTGCACATAGAAAAATGTTTATTAGAAAATTATTATAATACATCTGGAATTTATTGATTACGAAGTCAATAGAACATGCTGGTGTCATTTCCAGTAGGTATAATGTTACATGTAAAACTCATATAGACACGCGTGTATGGTTAGTTGTCTATGACTTCTTTATACTTGGAATTATTTTCTACTCTTCAGTTCGATTTGTTATTAAGGCGTCTTTTTATTTTAGTTTTTTGAAACTATAATTTGTTTTTAGTCTCAAAATGACAACAAAAGTACTTACAATCAAGATATTCGATTTTTTTTCGAAATCCCCAATTTTTTTCAAAATTTACATTTTTAAAATTTACAAATCATTTTCCAAATTCCAAATTTACGAATAAAAATAATAAATATAAATTCACGTTTAGAACTTGACAAAATATATTCAGCAATTCTAAAATACAATATTTCTGATCATTTTCCTACTTTGCTCAAAATCGATCTTGAAAGTACATCAACCAAAATTGAAAAGACAGTGAATAATACAAAAATTTACATTGATTATGAAAAACTAAATAACAACTTACTCAATGAAAATTGGATTGTAGTATATAACGAACCTAATATTGAAAATGCATTTGTCCTTTTTATATCTAGCATTGAAGGCCATATTGCTGAATGCACCAAAACAGTAAAGATTCCACGAACACAAATAAAAAGACAAGCATGGATATCAAAAGGGATTATTACCTCCATCAACAAAAAAATAGAATTATATAAGGAAACCAAAAAATACCCTTATGATGTTAAACTTTTGAATGAATTTAAATCATATCGAAACAGACTGATAAAAATAATTAAAGAGGCTAAAATTAAATATCTCCAAGACGAGTTTGATAATCTACAAAATTGTTCGTCCAAAATGTGGCAATTTATCAATAAAATACAAGGCAAAAAACAAAACAACAAAATTAATACAATTAAAAAAGAAAATGGTGAACTAGTGAGTAATGATGTAGATATAGCAAATGAATTTTGTGAATATTTTTCAAAAATCGGGAAAAGGTTGTCAGAAAGCATAAAAAACGCGGAGAAATTAAATTATAGTAAGACCAGATTATATAACTCATTATATTTGGAACCGACCGATACGCATGAAATAAAGACAATAATCAATGAATTGAAATTAAGAAAATCTCCAGGTCTAGATAATATAACAGCGTATACTCTCAAAAGAATAAATTGCAACATCTGCGGCATACTATCATATTTGATAAATTCTTGTATGAATAAAGGAATATTCCCTTCATGTTTAAAACACGCTATGGTAAAACCATTATTTAAATCTGGAGAAAGAGAAAAACCCATCAACTACCGACCAATTTCCATCTTAACAAATTTTTCTAAAATATTTGAAAAAGTTAAAAAAACGATTCACCGAATTTGCAAAAAAATATAACTTAATAGCGGAAGTGCAATATGGTTTTCAAGAAGGCAAATCTGCTCAAGATGCTATTGTAAAATTAACAAATAAAATATACACGAATCTCGATATTGGCAAACCAACTGCTTGTGTTTTTGTTGACTTGGCAAAGGCATTCGACTCTATTACTCATGAATCGCTTTTAAAAACTTTAGAAAACTTAGGTTTCCGGGGAATAACATACAAACTTATAGAAAATTATTTGTCAAATCGAACACAGTGCGTCAAAATTAATAACACATTCAGTGAACCCCATATTATATCACACGGTGTACCTCAAGGCTCAGTATTAGGACCCATTTTATTTAATCTATTTATCAACGATTTGTTCAAAATAAATAGTACAGGTAAAGTTATCGGTTTTGCGGATGATACAGCTATTCTCTATGAAAGCAACCAGTGGCATACACTAAAAACCACAATCGAACATGATTTCAAAACATTTATAAATTTCTTTTCGGAAAGAACTTTGACAATTAATTACAACAAAACACACTATATAGCATTTTCTTGTAACGACAGGCTCTCACCGCAATTTAAAAAACTTGAAATTCATACAAGCAGTGGTCTCAAAGAGATTCAGTCAGCCGATAAAATAAAATACTTAGGCGTGATTTTGGACAAACACTTAAAATGGGATACCCATACAGAGTACCTTGTGAAGAGACTGAGATGTATTATTCCAAAATTCAGGTACTTCAGAGATATTCTAGATAAGAAATATCTATATAATCTATATTATGCTCTTGTTTATCCTCTATTACTTTACGGAATTTTGGCTTGGGGGGAGTTATGAATAATAATTACAAAAAGGTTGAGGTCATCCAAAAATTAATTCTAAAATTGATCCTCCATAGGGAGATTACTTATTCAAGTGATTTTCTATATGTGGAGGCTCAGCTATTAGATTGCAGACAAATTTATTTTTATTGTGGTCTAATACATCATTATTTCAAATATTCAAAATACTTTAATCGTACCATTCATAACTACCCAACAAGATTCAATCAAAATTCAATGTGTATTCCACAAACATCAAAAACCATTACACAACGATCTCTGTTTTTCTTGGGACCAAAATTCTATAAATTCATACCAGAGTCATTAAAAGTAATTAAATCAAATAAATCATTTAAAAAAGAACTAAAAAAATGGATTTTACAACAACCAAGGTACTCCATCCACGAAATTGTAGATCTGAAAAATCATTATCAAAATCAATAATATTTTACTTACACTAACATCCATACTTCTACTTCAGTTCTAATTGTCTGGATATTTTTCCTGACATTACCATAATAATTCACCAAATTATACAGTATTAACGGGTTTTTTCTTTTTTTTTTTTTCATACACTGACTGTACTATTAGTTTTTATTTTGTACAAACCCAAACACAAGTGCAAACTTTTTTTGGGTGCTTTATGTTTATTGTGCACAATATTTGATATTTACTTGTATTTTGTGACAATAAACATTATTATTATTAAATTTATTCCAAATTACAAAAATCAAATTTTAAAAAAAAAATTCAAATCTAAATTTTTTCCAACAGCATTGTTAATTGTCATTGGTCCTTGACTCCAGTGCAAAAATTTTAAAGTCAATCAAACTTCTTGAAATTGGTGAAAATTAGTTTGAAAGACCCTGTAATATACATACATACAGATTAAGTTAATGAAACCGTATTAATAAGGCGTAACTAGTCGCTAGTAAACTTCTCTCTAACCGCCGACCCAACAGCCATACTTAACGCGCATATTAGCACCGAAATCTGACTAAACGTGGACTCAGCTTAGCTTCTATATTGAGCGCTCAAATACGACAGAAACTGTTCTGTTATTGCAAAGTTGATTTTTTAATTGTGGAGAGCCGCGGAACTGTAAGCGCGCTCAGATATATAATTAAGGTAATAAGGTAATCGACACCCGAGCCATACAAAGACAATGTAGGATTGGCACGTACCTGGGTGTTCGTGTCACCTACGACAGTTGCCTTTTCCGATCTTTACGAATTGACTTCACGAAAATCTTCTTCTTGTGTGCATGTTTGACTTGTTTGCGCACGTGCCAAACGGTTTGAATTTGTATGGCTTTTGAGTTCAAAATAATAAAGTATGTTTTAGAACTTGCATGAACAATTCCGCCCACTTAAAACGGAGTTTTATATCAGGTTTGTTCAGTTCAAGATAATGACAACAAACAAAGTATCGAAAATATAGGATTTGAATTAAATTGATTATTGAATTGATTTGACTTTATACAAAGTAGAATATAAGAGTTTTAACAAAAAACGAAGTATCGAAAATATATGATTTGAATTAAGTGAATGATTGGATATAACCATGTATCCGAGTAAACGAAGAATAGGATTGAATTGAATAAATGAGCATTTGTAACTCAGTGGTTACAAAAAAAAAATCGAAAACACGCACACGACAGAATTAAGGATAATTATGTTATGTGATTAAATATTATTTCACTATGGGTAAAGGACAAAGCTTTACCACCGGCCGCTTGAGAAGCCCATACTGTGTTCTTAGTGTTACAACCCTGACATGATTGTCACGACCAGGATGAACTTACATAACGCGTTCTAACAACCAACGCAGTGGAGGCGTTGACTAGTCTTTGATTATTACTACGGAACCTAACTTAATTTCCGTTGATGGGTCGTTCCACTTACAACGTTGCTGGAGAGTGTTGAGATATTCGAGTTTCCAACGTTTCCACAAAACTGAATGTAATCTCTGAATGAGTTGCCAACGACTAAGAGTGTTTTGTTTAAGGGATGATAAATCAGGATCTGGGCATGAATTTAAAGGTTCTGTGGTTAAGAAATGCCCTGGGGTTAGTGGTGCTAAATCATTGGGGTCTGAACATTGTTCACAAAGGGGGCGAGAATTTAGTAATGCTTCTATTTGAATGAGAAGGGTATATAGTTCTTCGAAGGTTAGTATTTGGTCTTCGAAGACACGATATAAATGGGTTTTAATGGATTTAACTCCCGCTTCGGCTAAACTGTTAAGATGGGGAGCTCCTGGACTATTTAAATTCCATTTGATTTTTAAGCTTTCGGCCGCAGACTTAGCGATTGTGAAGCTCTCTAATAGTCCCGACAAAATTTGTACCCTTATAACTTGCGATCTGTACACAAGTGCCCCGTCTGGCTATAAAACGTCTTAACGCAGCAATACAAACTTCTGTGGTTAAACTTGAAACAAGTTCGATATGAATTGCCTTAACACAAGTATCAACAAAGACGGCTATGTAGGATTTTGAGACTGGCGCACCGCGACGCCGCTGTCCTACAAAGGTTTTTATTGGACCTGCATAGTCTAGGCATACGTGGGAGAAACATTTTAATTGTGAGTTTCTAAAATATGGTAGATCCGACATGTAGGGGGCGAAAACATCGAATACGTTGTGACAAGACCTTTTGGATAGATCTGCGCGACGATAAAACCCAAAATTTCTGACGAATTAGGTATTGAATCGTGTTTAGTCCTGGATGTAGATGTTCCCTATGTGTTTGCTCAATGATAAGGTCTGTTAATATATGATTTTTAGGCAGAAATACAGGATGTTTTGCATCGAAGGAAAGCTCAGAGTTCCTTAAACGTCCCTCCACTCTAATTAAACCGGACTCGTCTAAAAAGAGCGATAGCTTCCGTAACGGCTTAGGCAATAACTGATTGGTTTTGATTTTTAAAATTGTATCTGAAAAACAGTCTTTCTGAAATATTTTCACCAGAATTAATAGTGCTCTGTGTAGTTCAGGGGCTGTAAAGGGATCTGACATGGAACTTATTGTATCGGTTTTGTCACGAATTACCCGGATAAGACGACAAATAATTTTTTAAATCTTATTTAAACTGGATAAGCCATTTACTAATCGATGAAAAGAGTCTTCTGTTTGAATTTCGGCTGTAAGAACCACTGTATTATGTGGCTTTTTTTCCTTAACGACATCATCTAGTCTGACATCAGAACTTTCATCGATAAACCTTTTGAGTTTCCATTTGGTAGTAGGCAAAGTTATCCAATGTGGCCCATGGAACCAAATGGGGTGATTGACAAGATTTGTTGGCGTTCAACCTCTGCTAGCGCAATCTGCAGGGTTCTCGAGAGACGGTATATGATACCACGGTACATTCGGAATAACTTCTTGTAACATATATGGCTGACACGATTTGCTACAAAGGTGTTCCATTTATGTGGAGAGGATGTGATCCAATGTAATGCAACCTGTGAATCAGAAAATGCAAAAATATAATCTATGACGACTAACGAGGAATAGTTATGAATTACTAAATCTAACGAATCCGCTAAAAGGGTGGCTCCTAGTAGCTCTAGTCGAGTGATTGATTTTGTATGACGGGGAGTTACTCTTGCCGACAACTAAGGCTGACTTTATGACGTTTTTTGGGAGTTCGACACGAAGATATACACAACAAGCGTAACCAAGCTCTGAGGCGTCACAAAAACCGAATAGTTGACATCACTGGAGGTTACTTGAAAATATATATCTAGGGATGCAAATATTCGAAAGAGTAGTTAACTGATTACAAAATTGATTCGAAAGGTTTACAATTGAATCTGGAGGGATTTCGTCCCAATCTATATTGCATAACCAAAGCTTTTGCATTATTACTTCAGCGAAAAATGAAACTGATGTTAGAAAACCTAACGGATCCCAGATTTTTGCAATTTCGCAAAGAATATTTCGTTTGGTGCAAGGTCTGATAGAAGGAGAAGGTATCGGACGAAGGTGCCATGTAGTCCCAAAACTTTAATGGAAGTTGAATCGTCGTTCTGAAACGTCACGGGAATTTGATAATCTGTAGAATCAAGGTGCGAAATCAGTTTAGGATTATTTGACGCCCATTTTACTTTCTCGAATTACTAATTCTCTAAGGGTTCTGATCGCTAAATAGGGACTTGAACTTACTCCAAAGGTAACAGTGTTCAACCGATATTCTTGGATTGGTTCGGTGGGATGAAAGCGCCAAAGTAATCTTTGATAGTCTGTGAATGGGATTGACCTTAATTTGCAAAAAATGTTTGTTATCCGTTAAGAATACGACAGGGTAGAATGGTAATTTTAACAATATTTCGTATCGTTTTGTAATTTGGGACCTATCAAAAGAGCTGATATGCCTTGAGCCCTTAACAGACGGATGAAAAACGACAAGCAATTTCGTAGTGGATTTATCGAGACGAAGTACTCCATGATGTGGTAAATAACAACACAACTCTGGTCTCGAATGAGATTGAGGGACCAAATACATGTGACCATTATTGGTATAATCTCTTATAAAACCTGAGTATAGCTTGGATAAATTAGGGTTTTTTAAAGGTCGAGATTCAAGCGAGAGAAAATAACGATATGATATTGAATAAGTATCTCCTAGATTGGGAGGGTTTGAATGACGACAGGGTAGATTGACTATAAAACGACCTGAAGCATCTCGGGTTGTGGTCTCTTTGTAAATTTCTTCACATCTGTTCTCATAAGGTGACAGAAATGTTTTTGGTTGATTCAAGAGAATGTTCACAAGAAACGAAGTAAGAATTAATTGGAAGTCGAGTACCTAGATTTGTGGCGCCTAGAAGTACCCAACCGAATATAGTTTCAAAGGCCAAAGGTTGTCCTTGTGGTCCTGGGATTCCTCCTGGTTTGACGATTTCGGCGAAGTGTTCTGCACCTAATGAAAGGTCAATAGGAGCAGGAATATGAAATTATCATCTGCAAGGTTCAGATTTGAAATATAACTCCATGACGAAGGATAAACTGGAGCTTAAGGCATGAGAGAACTAAGTTTTGATAGAACCAAGACTTGGATTGTGAAAATAGGTTGAGACTGATGTCTGAGTTTGATAGTGCAAGTAGGCATACCTTTAGTAGCTGACAATGATTGATTTATTCCAAAGACAGAGCTCGAGTGTTGGTTTCTTGATATGCCCAATCGGTTGAGACAATATTCGCTTATAAAGTTTGCTTGACTTCCGGTATCTAGGATTGCTCGAACTGTTTCGTAATTACTTCGAGCGTTAAGGACATCTAGTTTGAGGATGGATAAAAGCACAGTTCTTCTGGGTGTCGAAGCAGACTGATGTACAAAGGTTGGTCAATGGATTAAGTTGTGATGGGTTAGAATAATCTTGAATCAAGTTTGAAGCGATTTGATTATGACTTGACGAACTTTGGGTTAAACTTGGGTTATTTTGACTACAGTCGTAATTGGGATAACAAAGATTTGAATTTAACTGATTTGGATTGGAATGTGCTAACATTAGGTTCGCAGTGACTTGACTTGGATTGGAATCGATAGAATTATGATTTTCACTTGGATTTTGATTGGGATTTTGATTTTGATGATAAGCAACGGTCGATTGTGGCTGATGCAATAAAGTGTGGTGGCGATAACGACAGATTTTGCAATTGAATGTGCTTGCGCAATTTCGTAAAAGATGATTAAAACGCAAACAGTTTACGCATGCGTTGAGTTGCTTCACATACGCAAAACGGTCCGAAGGTGATTTTGCAATATATAAATTGTACGGCGGATTTGATCTGTCTGAGCTATTGAGATATTTATTGCTTCTGTTATTATTAGAATTTGGATTATTCATTTTCGGTTGTTGCCGTCCGGTACTGGGGTGCGTTGGGGAGTTTTGACGAGTTAACTGTATAGTTTCGATAGCTCTGCAATGGTTTGTAAGGAATTCCATGAGATTTTGGTAAGTCGGGATTTCGGTGGTACCATACCTGATCTCAAAAGCTGTTCTAGTAGAGTGATCCAATTTTTATAAAAGCATAGAAAATAAACAAAAGCACCATGAATGTACTGGAAATCCGAGATTTTGGAGTGCAGCGACATTTTCTGAAAATGCATTAATTAAAAAGCTAAGATCTTTAGGTGAATTATTGGATTTTAAAGGATTTGCATTGTAAATCGGGTCCCAGTAGGTACCGGCCAAAAGTCGAACATTTTGATACCTTACCTGTTTGTTAGTGTCTTCCAGGCGATTTCGCAATTTGACGCTGTTAGTTTGATTGAGCTCAAAATGTTCAATGGTTCACCCTCTAAGAAACTAAGCAAATATTGGAATCTTTTAATATCGGAGTAATTTGGATTGTTATGAACCAATGATAAATAAACATCGCAAAAGGTAATCCAAGGTTCCAGGTTTCCATTGAATGTAGGCACTTTCAAAGGGCCTAAATCATCGCTACGTGATAGAACATAATGAATTACTGGAGTGAGACAGGGCTGTTGATTGGGCACGGGAAATAAATTCTAAATATTGCCTTCGTTTTGTGGTAAAAAGACATGATTCTGAATATTTAGAATAACACTGATTGTTTATTTTGATTGAAAGTTGATAAAAATGATTTGCTTACTATACAAATATCCTGGATCGTGTTTACTCCAAAACTGTACAGGTTCACAAAAAAACACTAAGAACACAGCTCGGTTTCACGTATTTGAATATACAGGGTGTAAACGTTATGGTAGTCATTATTGAAATGGGTAATAGGGAGGGTCAAAACAAGTCAAAAAGTTCATATGACCCATGGTCCAAAAGTAAATAGATTTTTGTCTAAATGGCTTTATAGTTTACAATTTTAAGTGCTTTATATCGACCACAATCACCACAATCTTACTAATTTGTATAATCTAATCTAAAACGTTTTTAAATTGGGTAATTAACAAATAAACAGCATTAAGTTTTTCTAAGTTGAGCCAAAATTTGTAGTCTGCAAGTAAGTTTCATTAAATTAAATATTTAAAACACACATGAAACAGCGCGTCGGTCTTTCATCACTCTTAGCGAACCGGCAATCGATTGCAAACGGCAACAGAGGTTAGTATGTTGTTTTGTTTTTGTTCGCGTACGTCGTCGTGTTTATTTACAATGTTCCCGAATCAAGAGTTCGCCGACATGTTGTTAGTTTACGGTGAAGCTTGTCAGAATTCAAATCTTGCAGCTCAAATTTATCGCGACAGATTTCGCCAACCAGTTAGTGGTAAGTCCGTTTTTTTCAATTGTTTACATTTTACGAGTACATTATCAAATAATGAAATAATACCTAAGAGCCAAAAATAACAAACTCCATCTTTATTTACACTGCGTTCCGTTGTAATTTGAGTCTGGCATTGCGGCGTTGTCAGATTCTATTTTACTTTAAAGTCGCTTTTCTCTAAAAAAATGCCGTTTTGTCCCCCATGTTATATGAAACTTTTAGCTTCTTTTAACCCCCTGTCATGATAGTCATTAGTATCATAATGCTTATACCCTGTATATAATAATAATAATAATAATGACTTTATTCAGAAAATGATCATAGTATGGCGAAGTTTAGCCATGGCTACTCTACCACTCAACCATACTACAACCAGACATCACAAAACATTAGCATAACAACATGAATCAGTAGCTGTAAGGAATGCATTAAAAAGGAGTAAATATATAATATGAACATATACAAAGAAAAGAAACAAAAGAACAAGCAAAATGAATTTATCACTCAATGTGCTGAGTCCAGAAAGTGCAACTTGACTGTCTTCTTGAAGCGCTGCAAGCTTAAGCGCTTAGAGATAGCTGGTAAAGAATTGTATACCTTGACCGCATTATAAGTAAAGGACCTTTCAAAGACCGACGTACGATGTATAGGAATGGAAAGTAGATCATTGTGCCGCAGATTTAGAGTAATTTGGTTTCCACGAGGAATCAACTTACATAGCAAATAGACGGGTTTACCAGTTTTAAAAAGTCTATGCACCAATGAAGCCATAGAGTAGTTGTATAAGCCGTCAACTCTGAGCCACCGTAACTCCTTGATTTTTGAAGAAACGCTACTGTACTTCCTAAGCCCAAATATGAATCTGCAACAGTTGTTCTGAAGCTTCTGAAATTTTGACTTGCAAGCTGAGTCTAGGCATGGGTAAATGAGCTCTAGAGAGTAAGCTAAAATTGATAATATGAGGCTTTCACACAACTTTTTGCGGCACTTAAAGTTTAGAATATGGCGATTAGAATATAAAAGCTTCATCTTCATATAACTCGACTTCATAATATTATTCACATGTAAGTCAAATCGAAGATTTGAATCAAATATAACACCTAGATTCTTAGCATTATCACAAAATGGAATATCTATGTCGTTGATAAATAAGGAGACTCGATTTGTGATGTTGTAATTTGCATGTCTAGGACAGTATGGTATCGCGGTGCATTTTGATGGATTGATGCGGAGACAGTGTCTATTGCAATACGTTAATACGTTATCAAGATCTAGGTTGATTTTATAAGATGCTTCATGTAAGTTGGATTCATTGAAACGAAATGTTAGCTGTGTATCGTCAGCATACATTTGAATGCAACAATGTTCTACACACTCATGCAGATCGAATGTGTATACTAAGAATAAAATAGGTCCCAGTACTGAACCCTGTGGAACTCCTGATGACAGATACCGTGCATCAGAAGTTCCTCTAGATGTTTTCACTCTTTGGGTGCGATAAGTTAGGTACGATCTGAAGAAATTCAAAGGAACTTCCGACATGCCATAATATTTTAGCTTACTCAAAAGAATCTCATGATTGACCGTATCGAAAGCCTTGGAAAAATCAAGCATGATCAACAGCGTGCCGGATTTGTTGTCAAGGTTGGAAAGTATCTCATCTGCAAGATGTAGTAGTGCAGTAGTCGTACTGTGACCTTCACGAAAACCAGATTGGTGTACTGGAAAGAAATTATTATTAGCAAAATACTCAACAAGCTGTTCGTATACTATCTTCTCCAAGACTTTCGACAAGAAACATAAACCACTTATAGGTCTAAGATCGGCATGTTCAGACGGATTATTACTTTTGGCTAAAGGTGTGACTATTGCCTCCTTCCAGTTGGATGGGAAAACGCCCCGCTCTAAGCAAATATGAATAATATGCGTGATGTGATCAAGTATTTCAGGCAGGCATAAGCCTAGCATAGTTAGAGTGATGCCGTCACAACCCGCTGCTTCAGACTTGATAGACAAGACTGCATTCATAACTTCACGAGGGGTTACCAGACGAAAGTGAAATGATGACACGTCGGGATCGAAGCGTCTGTTGCTGTAGCTGTTGACAGTGGATTGTACTACTTTGAGGTTTCGATCGGCAGGCATAAAAGTACTTAAAAAGTATTCGTTGACTTCACGAGGATCTAGCAGATTAAACGGTACATCAACACGTTTCTGTTGACAGACATTCATAGATCTAAGTGTTTTCCATGCTGATCGTGTACTAATATCACCATATCTAGAAAGGTAGGCCCTCTTCTCCCTACGAAAGGAAGCAAGTGCGTAATTCCGCATATCTTTGTACGTAGACCAGTTCACATCAGATGGGTCATGACGGAAATTCAAGAGAGCTTTGTCGCGTTCCTTAAAGATGCATCTCAGGTTCGATGTTATCCATGGAGCAGCCGGTTTTGTTACACGAGCAGTTCGTAATGGCGCGTGCATATCATATATTTGTATTATGCAACTAGATAGACAGCTTACTTTGTCATCAACATCCATAAAGTAAAAGATACGATCAAGTCCAGCATGAAGTAAGTCGCCCTTGAAATTAATAACATCAATATTTTTATATCTCTATAAGTTACTAACTTGGGTTCAAATTTAGGAAGCTTCAGAGCAACAGCACAGAAAACTAACTTGTGGTCGGACACAAGATCAGCATTAAGAACTCCTGATTTTACAACACTGTTTGAATTGCTAGAAAACATGGGGTCTATTAGAGTTGAGCTAAACTGAGTTACACGAGTCGGTTCATTTATTAATTGATCAAAATTGAAGCTATCGAAGCAGTTGCTCAAAGGATTGTCATGATTCAAAAGGTCAACATTTATGTCACCAAGAATTATTATATTATCATATTGAGGTACGAAGAAAGAAAGCATATCATCAATGGTATCAATGCTATCTGTAATTGAAGTATGAGGAGGGCGATACATGACGACAATAAGTAGGGTAGAGTTGCCCATGCTGAGTTTGCAGCATAGCAATTCTAGGGAAGAGTCACCTACAAAATCAAGAGTATCAATAACGGTAATGTTGAAATTATTTCTTATATAGAAGCCAACCCCTCCACCCCTACCCAAACGATCTATACGGAAAAGCTGGTAGCCTTCTATAGATACAGCTTGACTGGAAATGTTTTTATTAAGCCACGTTTCAGTAATGCATATAATATCGAATTTGTTTTGAACCAATCCACAAAAACAGTCGAAAGCAGTAGTCAAGGACCGCACATTGAGATGACAAATATTTAAAACTTTGTTACTAAGCCTAGCCATAGTCAATTCTAGATTTTAATTCAGCATATCTCTTTAAAAAACATGGACATTGTCTGTCTGATGCAGCATGGTCGACTGAATATGGCTTAAAATCTCTAGAATGACTTTTTATATAATTATTGTATACACAGCAATTCACACATTTCTTACTAACAGAGTTACAATCTTTCTCATCATGGTCATTAGAACATAGCGCGCACACAGACTTATTTTTGCAATCTTTTTTCAAATGACCGAATCGAGAGCAGCTAAAGCACCTAATTACTGAAATATGGTCACGGACAAAACACTTTTTCCAAGAGGTATACAAAAATCCACCAGTAATTATGGTTTTCCTCACATCAGGATCAACCTCTACTATATAACTCAACGAATATTTTAACTTTAGAACAGATATCACCTTTATATCACAATCAGCCAAGTAATCATTATTTTGGACTATTGATTCGAGGAAAGTGTTTCTATCATCTAGTGATTTATCAACATCAGTAATCAAGAGACGGGGTTTGAAGGGTTTGGGAGCTGTTACTTTATACTTACTGTTAAACTTATTCTGAACTACACCCTTAAGTTTTTCTAAAGATTCTTCGTTAGAGCAACTAATCAACATTCCATTTTTTATAAGCTTAACACCATTGATACTTATTTTCTCGGCAGCAGGGTTAACATTCGCTTTAACAGTATTTAAAACCTCGGAGTTTGATTCTTTTTGATCATTTGACGTAATAATTAAAACAGACTTGGAATGATTGCTTACAGTTTTTGACACAACCTGACTATAAAGTACGGGAAGTTCAGTATTCTGCTGTATTTGTACATCGGGAAGCCTGCTGGATGTAATCTGTTCAATTTTGTTGAGCAAAATTTTGTTAGTAGATTTTAACTCATTCACAAGATCAGTTAGTAGCCGAACATCACTCTTCACTTTAGCAAGCTCCTTGATTACATCTCCATCGCTATACGATATCACGGTTGTGGTTGATGTGTCACTATCTTCATCGCAGTTCTTGCACAGCCAGTCGGATTTTTCTAGTTTTATAACTTTGGCAATCGATGAGAAGCATTTCTGATGTAGGGTAACTTCACAATTTAGATTACAACATTTTATCTTTGCACTGCCTTTACGGATATCCTCTTCACAAGCCTCGCATCGCATGTCTATGTCTGGTTGCTTATTTTTACCAGACATACTGCTACCTCAACCATTGGAACTGAGCGCACGCCGCTGAGTCGAAAAACAACTAGACAGCGTGGAGTGGTTTTTGCTTGGATATTTTACTCAGAAATTCACTGGTGGTGCTATTAAAAGAACATCACACTGCACACGGTAATCAAATCGAATTTAAGAGTACACACCACAAATCGCATAGACTAGGTGCACTACAAAATTCAAGAAAATACTCGCACTTTTTCCACTTAAACAATGCGTTTATCAGTAGCTGAGAAGTAAACAGTAATATCACCCTCAGTGGCGTAACAACTGTGGATGTTTAACTTCAATCTTCGCGAATTTTACCAGCTGACAACACAATTTTCCTTTTTATTCGGACGTGTTTTTGCTTACACCCTTTTTTGGGTTACTTACATGAAATAATGTTTCTACGACTGAGCTTCGAATTGAAAGGAAGCAAAACTGTAAGAGGGAACATACAAGACGGCGACAATAATTACTTAATTCTTAATCATATTTTCGTGGAAAATTTCGAAAATTACCCGAAAAATCCGGGCTCGAATGGCCAACAAATGTTATTGCAAAGTTGATTCTAAATTGTGGAGAGCCGCGGGACTGTAAGCGCGTTCAGATATAATTAAGGTTATAAGCTAATCGACACCCGAGCCATACAAAGTCAATTTAGGATGGCACGTACCTGGGTGTTCGTGTCGCCTGGTCTGGAGGAGCGCCTCTCTCTTCACAGCTTTTCCTTAGGTTTACCACACTTGCCTTAGCGGATATATTGTACCCGGTTTAACTAGGATTTTTTTGTCGAGGTTTTGAAGATGACCGTTGCCTTTATCGATCTTTACGAATTGACCTCACGAAAATCTTCTTCTTGTGCGCATGTTTGACTTGTTTGCGCACGTGCCAAAGGGTTTGAATTTGTATGGCTTTTGAGTTCAACATAATAAAGTATGTTTTAGAACTTGCATGAACACTGTGCATTTATTTCCTTTAGATACGAAGTGAAATTTGTAATATGAAAACGTACCAATACGACGAAAATCACGGATGTATAGGTAATTTAATGTACCTCAAATTTCATAGAATCTGTTTTTTGAACATTTTTATGTTTGTTACAAAACATGAAACAATTCGAGAAGGTATCCTGAAGTTTATATGGACTCAGAAACTGAACATATAAAAATTCCAGTGTGTAAAAAATTGTGACGAATCTAAATAATAATAATCTTACATAAATCTAGGTGTCATGGTGATATCTTTTATAATTTGTATTTCATTCACAATTTTCATTTATATACATATATGTATTTTTTTTTGTTTCTCCTTTTTAACAATTTTAGTTTTATTCATTGTGCATTCTTTTTCACGTTTTACCGTTTTTCTTAATTTTATATACAATATAATAAAGGCATTCATTATTGACTATTTTTTTGCAGATGTGTAATACGGACATGTTAGCGCCAGCATCTGACTGCCATCATTGAGTATATTTTACGTTATATTATACAGGTTTAGTTATACTATTTTCTTAGAAAAAAATGTATAAATTTAATGATCATTATAACTTCAAATTTCAGTAAACTCGTTGGCATTTAATTGTATACATATTTTTTGAATAAAATATTTCTTGAACCTTTTAACATTTTTCTTCACCATTCTTGAATTTCCTTTTCTCAAATACACACTAGGTATTTAAAACATTGGTAGAATTTTGAACATTTTCCACCTTCCCGAAGATTTAATTTCGTATGACGTAATTCTGGTAATAAAATAGTGTCAAAGTCAAATGTTAATAGTTTTATCGAATATAGTAATGATATAGCAACGTTTTTTTTATAAATAATGAACAAACATCAATATCACCAGTGCAACAGTCTCAGGTCTTTTATCTGTAAATGATTATTCTTCATCAGTCGTTTCATCAACCGTTGTCCATGAATCTGCAAAAAAAGGATTGCTTAGAAAAAGACAAAACCATTTAACATATTATTATAAATAGTGTCACTTCACAAGCCGAGCAGAAGTAAATACTTTACAAATGGAAAACGGGTGCGATATCTTGTTTTACGAAAATCAACCTCTACTATGCAAAAAAAACAGAAAATACCAAATTGTCCAGAGTTACCGATTTTATCCCCATCCAGGCAAATTTCTCAAATTCTTAAATAAGCATACAAGAGTACTACTTTGACCCCCATCAGCTTGGCTTGGTTTCTGTGTCAATGAATGAAAGCTTATTTTGTATGTTCAATTGTCTTTCTACACACTGGTAAAAATTTCTTGGGATTAATAAAGTTATCAGGTGTCCCAAAACTATGACATACCCAAGTACCTTGGAAACTAAGGGTGCATCCAGTGGTGACCTTGGATTTAACGTTGACATTCACCTGGAGGGTCATTTTAAGGGCAAGTTGATTTTTTCAAAAGGGAATAGGAATAGATCATAGGGAGTTTAAATACACCTAGAGGTTATTTCAAGGGCAATTGTTGCTCTTTCATGGAATGCTGTGAAGCAGTGGATAGCTCGAAAAACAAGAATATTAAAGGAGAACTTTTGATATGAAGATTGCAAAGCACCCAACGGCACTTCGCTACACATAAGTTCTGCAATTCACCTACTTATGATCCACTTATGTAATTAGATTATATTTTTTTTTAGGTTAGCTTTTTCATTAAGAATGATTGTATTCTTCAGACAAGAAAGCATTATTATGTTTTAATTTTTATCTATCTAATTAGACTTTGAAAAGGTTAGGCCCTCAAGGATCGATTATAAATTTTATAATCGATCTTTGAGGGCCGAGTGCCGAATGAAGGTTGTATAACGATTGGAAATTGAAAATCCGCCGAAAATGAAATTATTTTCGTATGTTTTATCGCTGACAAATCATTGAATAATTCTAGTTCAGACTATTCAAAACAGTTTCTACAAACTAAATTTCCTAAAATATGCCATAGTTACTAATCTCTTGGAAATAGTTTTTATTTTTGGTCTGAATAATTCTTCTAGAAAATCATTGTTTATTAGTTCAAAGATACACCAACCAAACCCATTTTTGAAGAATAAAAATGAATTAGTCCATCTCAAAACTCAAAAAATTTAAAGTTAACAAAGTTTAACGACTTGTGCAACAAACATCTTCAAATTAAACTAGGTTTCTGTGTAACATTCATTTGTGCAACAGGCAATAAGTTATTTTGGTTTTATGGTTTGTTTTTTTTTCAAAATGTTGGAAATAAAGGGTCATCATTTTTGTGTGCTTTAAGAGACAAATGTAGTACTGTTTTAGTTTTCCTTAACTAAGTCTTAATAATATTCAATAAAGATTGATATCATTACATACTATGTAGAGCATTGATTCCCAAAGTGGTCTCTATATCGACCCCTAGGGGTCTACGTCAGCGAAAAAAAAATTGGGGGTCCATGAAATGAATACGTTTATTCGTTTCCTGAATCTTGAAAAGGAAAGTGCTAAGAAAATATTTTAAAAAATATAAACAGATAGTATATCACACAAATTATAGTGAGTCAGTGTTATTTTGTTTGAGAGTGCTGGAGAAAAGTAAGTACATTATTTTTTATTAAATTTTAGTGTTGTACTCGTAGTTAGCAAAGATAGATAAATTACGCCAATCATGACTTTAGATATTAGTAGTTAAATATTCAATCATGCAAAATTACACGAGTACTTCTCAATAGTTTCTTTTTGAAAGTTTTAGCAATCGGTAATATAATTACAGTGCAATCTCCGTAATTCGAGCTAATTGTTGCAAGAAGATGTTCGAATTATGGAATGTTTTCGGAAAAATCAAAAATTATTTTTAATATACAGCAGCACAGATGACTGATGCCATGTCCGAATCTAAAAGGAAATGTAAACAGTACAGTGTTGATTATTTGAAATTTGGCTTCATTCCATCATTGCCTATGTGCCTTTTATTCAACAAAGTTTTGGGCAATGACGCTATGAAACCATCTAAACTGCAAGATCATCTGAGAAGATGCCACCCTGAAAACAGAGAAAGATTTGAAATACTTTCAAACACTCAAAGATCCATTTCAGAAGAGACCTACACTGGACAGAATGTTCGCTTCGACGTCACAAAGAAATGATGATGGTTTGCGGGCGTCTTACAATATCTCGTTACTTATAGCAAAATCCGGAAAACCGCATACTATCGGAGAGAAGTTAATTTTGCCAGCCGTCGAAGAGGTTTTAAAAACTGTTTTACACAAACCTGCATCTGATATCATTAAAAGAATTCCCTTAAGCAACAATACTGTTGAAAGACGTATTGATGAAATGAGTTTTTCATCAATTACTCCTTCACACTGAAGTACGCTGGCTGTCGAAAGGCTTATGTTTGACAAGATTTTTTTCACTTTTTGAGACTATTTTAGAATTTCTGGATACTAAAGATAACATTTTAAAAGAAAATTTAATGAAGAGGAAAACAGACATCGCCTATTTAACAGATTTGTTTACAAAATTTAATATGGTTAATTTGCAATTACAAGGCGACAGTTTAAATTTGATTAAAAAGAAAGTGACTCTTATCAGCGTTTCTTGCCAGAGTTAAACTAATGAAGCAAAATATTGGACGGGGCGAATTTTCTCAGTTTCCCAATTTGTCACAGACAAATCAAACTAACAGTGAAATTATTGTAGAACATACGTTTATGTTATAATGAGGGCACTTATTCCCAATGCGGGCATTTATTGGTCAGACACCTGTTTATTTAATGTTATGTACATGTTACATAACAGATACAAAATTTTATTTTGAGTAGTTTTAATTTAAATTCATTTAATAAGTGTATAAATTAACATGTGATGTCATTTAAAAATCAAAATCTATGCTACTCAGCCAACATCATTAGAAGACCTGCGACAAAGAATTGTGAATGAGTGCCTTCAAATTACTCCTCAAATATTGCAAAATGTGCGGCAACGTTTTGAGCAAAATCTTTATTATTGCATGGAGAGTCATGGTGGCCATTTTCAACATTTACTTGCCTAACGGGTCAGCTCATTCTTCATTTTTAAATTACTTTGCTGCCAAATGTATTGATCTCCACTAATGATGATCTATTAGTTTTATTTAAGCTTTAAATCAATAAATCTTCAAAACTACAGAACTAAAGTACATTAATTTTATATCACTATAAAGGGAATTGAAAGGCTTTTAAAATAAGGTATCACTCGACGCCCCTTTCCATTTAAGATTTTGGGGGTGGTGTCACCCCCGCCCAGGGGGCTGCACGTGTTAACGTGATTTTTTGCCAAACTTGTGTCCCCCTCGAAAACAAAATCGACGGGTCTGAGCGTTTTTCAAAAAAAAAACTGAGCTGCCAGTAAATGCGTCTGTTTCGTTTTCGATGCGCCAGCGTTTTATATATAGTATTCATAGTTAATTGCCTTTTAACTGTAGGGTGAAAATATCCTTGAATTTCTTTGGGTAGCAGACAAAGTATTGCAAAGGTACACTCTTATAACTTACGCTCAAGCTTTCGAAGATCTATGTCTTCATCGTCTGGAGCTGGAAACAATTATTGACAACAGCAACACATAACAATTAGGAGAAAAAAATAGTTACTTACTAAGTCGGCCAGATTGTTGCTGAAATTGTTTTTAAACAATATAGTATATATATATAGAGAGAGAAAATTATCATGCGGAGAAAGGTATATAACAAAAATAGGATTTTGCACATTTTGCCCATTATTTTCATATACATATATATATACACATATCTACAGGGTTTGTCCAGAAAGTAATAGGACTGAGTCCATTTAAAAAAATTTATTGAGCCAATCGTTACAATTCTTCAAAAACTTTCAAAATAGGCTCCTTCTGCGTCGATGCAGCGCTGCCAACGCGATTTCCAAGCATTGAAGGCGTCACGGAAGGCATTCTCCGGAATAGCCTTGAGAGCCGCGGTGCATGCTGCTTGGATCCCCTCTGTCATATCATAATGCTTGCCTTTCATCGGCCTTTTCAGGCGAGGAAACAAAAAAAGTCCGGGGGGGGGGCACATCTCTGCTGTAGCGCGGCCACTCGAAAGATTGCCTCTTTGTCTCGGGATCATACTCAAAGATCCACGACTCGTCAACTGTGATTACGTTATTCAAAAATTGGGAGTCACTTTCACACATGTTCAAATTTTCTTGGCACAGTTCCACTCGCCGCAATTACTGGTCGTCAGTGAGCACTTTTGGGACCATCGTCGCGCACACCTTGCGCATGTTCAAATGCTGTGTCACAATGCCATGAACCACAGATTTTGGTAAATTTAACATCTGGGCAATTGATCGAATACTTAGTCGATGGTCTGAGTTCAAAACTTTGCGCACACGAGTCACGTTATTGGTGTTTGTCGAAGTCGAAGGTCTTTCAGCACGGTCTTCATCAGCGACCTCTTCCCGGCCCTCCAAAAAGGCCTGGTGCCACCGAAACACACCACTTCTTGCTAAAGCAACACCTGGGTAAGCCTGCTTGATCATATCAAACGTCTCTGTCGCAGATTTACCGAGTTTCACACAGAATTTAATCGCGTACCTCTGCTCTAACGAACGCTGCATTTTCGGCTTGCACCACTCACAGAGACACGTCGCGCGAAAATGCCTGTCCTGACTCTCCAAGTGCTCGGAGACAACTGACCAGCCGCTCATTCGTTAGCTAGGAACGCCCTCTACCGAATCCAGTCGGTGCGCGCACGCTCCGAAGTACAGTCATGGCGGAATAAAATGAGTCCTATTACTTTCCGGACAAACCCTGTATATGTTGCTGCAGCTATATGCTCATACTTAATTGGTTACAGCGTGATCTGTGAGATACTAACCTTTTCAAAGTAGATTCCTAATTAACGCGGAGAGGACAAACATAAATTCTCATAGATGTCGCTAAGGTAACTCATATCATCTTGGACGATTTTTCGGACGCGCGAATATGGTATTAGGGTGGCTATCTTCAGATATACGCTAATCAATGGTTTTCAACTTACCCTCTGTTCGCGTGTCAGAGATATCCCCATCATGTTGAGGAGCAGGTTGGACGGCGGTACTTGCAGGTTGTAACTGCGGTATTGTTCGAGGCTGTTGCACGGGCCTTCGAACTCTTCTAGTTTGAACGTCGATGTCCAGTTGCATTTCTACGTCCAGGACCATGAAGCCGATTGTTATCAGAAGTGGGAGTCGGTATCTGCAGTCCCAGGCGAGTTTCAGGAGGAACATCAATGGACGCATATCTTACTGAAAATCGATATAATAAAATGATAATTTATTAAGGAAATGGAACACCCTGTATATTTTTAATGAAATAAAAAATTCCAAATATCATACTTGATTTAATTAGTTTCTTCAAAAACTTAAAAATTTATGTGTCATTTATTGATGTGTACCCGAGCTCAAACCAGTTTGAATCTATCCGCCTAGGCAATCTGGTATATGACCGAATCCATGTGATTAAATGATACATAAACATCAAGTGTTTGATTAAAGTAATCATAAGCATAATAAACCAAATAAACGGTGTCCCATTCAACAAAAAAAAAAGTTTAAAACAAGAGTTGTATGGTTTCGAGCGTGGAACATAATGGTGACCTTGACTACTACCTTCAAGGTCTTTCCAGGGTCAAATGAATATTTGCAAATAGAACCGCCCCTTTTTCACAATGGAATGGAAAAGAACACATTTTACGTCCGAACACCACCTCGGTCATGACCTTCAATGAAACTTCAAGGTCAAATCAAGACATCAAAAACAATTTGCTCTAGCAAAATAGTTTGGCAGCACAGTTCTTAAGTTTGTGGGGATGATCCAAAGGTGGCCTTAGCCATGACCTTCGAGGTCAAGTCAAAATTTCCACAAAGGAAACGTATCATTTTTATACTGGAAATGGAAAAAGCAGAAAATTTTACGTCTGAATGAGACCTTGACCTTCATAGTAAGATTGAAGCTTTACACGATCTTGACTTTGAGGTCAAGGTCACATGCGGTCGCATAACTTCTTGATTTCCCTTAGGAATTTCGACTTAACCTTGAAAGACATAGTCAAGGTCACCTTTGAATGACAATTTCTCGATTTTCTCATTTCCAGTATAAACATAAGAGGGGTCCTTTGGAAATTTTGACGTGACCTTCGAAGTCATGTTCAAGGTGACCTTTCAGTGACCGGGACACACCATATGCACGTTTGTAAAGGTATAAATAAATAAAACAATCAACTGACTAGTTATCTTTATCATCCCACGATAGCCGTTTTTTGAAAGTTATTTCTTCAAATACAGTCTTATCTATGTGGACATTGCCTCCAAGAAAAAGATTTAGGGTGTGATTTTTCAGGATCTAAGTGGTCAATTTGTCCGTCTGAGAACGAGAAAAATGCTGCTCGCCCTTTTTGTCGCAAGAGAGTCATATGCTTCCACGGACTGCGCTATAAGTTTCGATCTGTTGAAGGCAAACATCCTGAAGATCATGGGTTCGAATTTTAGGCAACAGGTAGAGCGAAATCATTGCGCGATAACAAAGATCTATAAAGCAGGCTAGCTATAAATGCTTTGGAGGCAGTGGAATCGTTTACCATTCTCAATATTTCATTAAATTTAAAGAATAACTGGATTAAATGGAACTTAATATCAGTGCCCAAATTTTGAAAGAGAATAATCAAAAATTCGTGGCCAACCTATTTTGTCACTATCAGCATTTAATTTATACATTTTCTACATTAACTTTATATTATATTATAATATTGAAGGAGGTTCAACCACAACCATATTTGAACATGAAGGTAGTGTTTCATACAATTTGATTACAAAACCATTTTTACATATCACATTACAAGAACCATGTATGTCTTTTTTGGAACGTAAAAATCATCTCTGAGTGCCAGTTATTTTGTGTTCCATATATAAAAACCTCTTTCCGACTTAAAAGCTTTAAATGCTGTTTGTTTTTAGCTAACAAAATATCACTTTAATTAAATGTTATCATCATAGTCACATTCTTTACCATATTTACCATACAAATTGTAACTTGTAACCTTGAATAACCCGCATAATTAAGCTCCTGTAATACCAAGATAAATCTAGTTTCACAGATGCTTCATTTATACCAAATGAAAAAGAATTAACATCATTTTAAATTAATTAAAACACAATATGCTTTCATAATCATTTATTAATTTTTTATAGACAAATATATGCATAGTAGATAAATTTTTTTTCTAAGTAAATCTAATGATTCAAATCAATACCTAATTACTAAAAAGCAATGAACAAAAAAGCATGCGTTCAACAAAAATGTGATGGAATAACTGTTGTTATAAACCTAAAGAATGTCAGCTAAGATATAACAATTTTTTTAACTTATACATAGCATGACACAAACTCAGATTGGCCAAGAATTTTTAATAAAAATAATGCGCAGTAATAAAAATATTTTATTGAATATGGACTAACTGGTCCCACAAAGTTGAGATCTGAGCATCCAAAATGAATTTGGAAAAACTATAAAGAATATACAAGGTTTGCTTGGAACACAAATTAAATACTGTTGTTTTGGTCTCAACTTGAACTATTTTATGCCTATGTCTTACTTTTAATGTGAACTTGTTAATAAAAAACAAATTATTTAAGAAATGATTTTATAATACTGAAATCTGTAAGCATATATATTTTTCGATTTGAGTATCAAGTACAAATATATAACTTGTTACACCAAAAATAATTTGAGGGAATGTTTAAGCTCTATCAAAATAATCAATAGTATCCCCAGACTTAAAGTCACCTTTCTCCAATATCCCCAACATCTTATTGACCGTTTGAGAAGTGCTCAAAATGCCTGTCTCTTTAGTTTTCTTAAAGTTATTCCTTACTTCCTCAGATTGTGCTTCTTCAATAATAGTATTGAACATGTCTGTATCAACAGGCCCAGGAGAATAATTTAAAACAATAATGTTAGGCTCTTCAATAGCTAATGCTTTGAAAAACAATACACGAGCAGCTTTACCAGTACCATACATTGCTAGATTAGCAAAAGGCTGACGACCTGCTAAGGATGTTATGTTCACAACAATAAGCTGAGGAGCGATAGGCCTTAGAAGTTTTATAAAAACGCTGTTCAAAAGGGAGACAGAGAAAAGATTGAAATGAAAATAATCGCTCCATTTATGAACATCTATCAGATCAGCAACCTGCTTCACATCACCAATACTTCCAGCATTATGGAAAAACAAAGCAGAGTAAATATCATTTTTATCTATAACATTCAAGATCTGGTTGAAGTTGTTAGTATATTCACCAAGATTTGGCTTAGATAAGTCAATCGGAATGGTATGCACACTGATTGCTTTATCCACTTCTTGAATAAGATTTTTAGTTTCTTCTAAACCAGTTTTAGATCTAGCAAGTAAGACAAAAATAGAATTCTGCTGCAACCTTCTAGAAAGCTCGACAGCGATGGTACGCCCGATACCTCGAGAGGCACCTGTTACAAAAACTATACATTTTTTGGAAAAATCTATAGCAGTGGTAGACATGATAGATTCAAATTTCAAAATTACCTAAGGCTATTTTATTTATCTGCTGGCAAACGAACTCTCGTCTAATTTATCACCACAATCTTCGTATTTAAGTTGGTCGTACTTTATCAACTCCACGAGTTCACCTTGGGTGAGCGCCTGTTGTGGAGTTACCGTTCTCAGTATTTGAAGGTTCTCGATAGGTTCTTCAAGAGTCAGAATTTCGTCATCTAATTCAGTTGATGTCTTCAGAAGCTGTTGCATACAAGCTTCCTTCTTTGCAGCTAACTGTGATAAGATATTTGGATTTAGCTGCAACTTCCTCAACTTTGCTTCTGAAACCAAAAATATTGAGTTCAAAATGTGGAAGAGGTTGTTTTGAAATGAAAAGTTACCGAGGTTAGCTAGGTATTCTTCAGAGTCCGGTAACTTGGTGAATGGTGGAACAAAATTATCTTCGAATTTTGTTATTATGGTTCCAGAAATAGTCAGGTCTGTTTGACACATCAACCATGGATCCATTTTGTTTTTGAAAAGTTCAAGGTTATCGTTCAGTGTTGCCAACAAGAAGAATATTCACATATAGTCGGATTTATTGAAAATAAAATAAATTTCTCATCACTAGCTTTTAGTCACGGCAAACCAGGCAACCATAATCACACGTGCTATCAAAATTGTGTTTTACTGGTTGCCTGATGTATTAAATATTGTTTGGATTGAAAAAGGAATAATTTTTGAAAATTCTGAAAATCTAACTGAAGACTGGGCAAACTGGTAAGAACAACGATGATGTCGTTATTAATGTTTCTCAATTTACGCTACAATTTTAGTAGAAACTATTGAAAATTCACATTTTGAACGACTTTATTACTCCCGGACTTCAGTTCTTTGGCCCAAAACTTTTTTAGTTCATTTTATGAACAGCTAAATAACAGCTTGTTTTTGAAATCTATATTTTAGTTCATTTATTTTTTACTTTTTAGTATTTATGATATTAAATAACGAGTTTATTTATATATAGATATAACTTCCATAAATATATTTCATTAATAGGACTCCACAAAACTTTTTACTTTATTTGTATTATACAATTTCAATAGATATAAATCGTGTAATAAGATAAATCCAATAGATTTCGTTGTGACAGAGAAACACGAGGAGGTGGTGTAGCTATCTTCTTCAGGTCTAACTTACGTGTTGAAGTTTAAACTTAGATGTACAAATAAGTGGTTAATCGGAATGTGTGTGGTTAAAACTGTATGTTAATAGAAGTATATTTGTTATAGGGGTGATGTATCGACCATCATCACAAAATATTAATGACTGTGTCAGCTTGTTATTAAATGTTATTTTGCCCGATGTTTCGAATAAATTTGACAATGTAGTTATTATATTGAATGACCTCAATGTTGGCTTTTTAAATCAAAATAGCATTATGCTTTGTTGCTTCAATTCAACTGGCTTTGCACAAATGACTACCTTTCCTACCTGCGTAACGCAGCTGAGCTGGAAAAAAGAAGACTAGCGACGACTTCCTCTCTGACGAGAGACCTGAAGGTTATCACTGCTTGGGGACGCAACAATCTTGAACAGTTTAATGCTTCCAAAACACAGTACTGTACTTTGACGAACAAAAGACTTCCTAGCGCTCATCCGGTTTCGATGGATTTCGTCAATAGCGGCAGCTGCTGGTAAAAAGCTAGACTATTTGTTTAGGGCCAAGAAGTACTTTTCTTCGCATGACCTTCTCACCCCATACAAGGCCCAGATAAGGCCTAGCGTCGAGTATTGCTCACACGTTTGGGTGCTGCCGCCCTTAGTACATTATTTATGTTCGACGCTGTCCAGAGGAGAGCGGTCCGACTGATCGATGACTCTTCTCTAACAGACAGTCTCGGGACTCTTTCGCACCGGCAGGCCGTCGGCGATCTAGCTCTCTTCTAACGCTACACCAACGCTTTGCACCTCAGATCTCTCTTTCATGATGCCGTCGCGCGATGTGCCTGCCAGACACCCGCCTGACTTTGGCCTCCCATCCTAACCGTGTCGAACTTCGTACATCCAGAACTGATCGATACGACCGCTCCTTTATCCCGAGGGTATCGAGATTGTGAAACAATGTACAAGAGGAAGCTTTTCACAGTTCTACTAACCTTAGGCAGTTCAAAAATCGGATTAACAAAATTTATTTGGGATCATCATAGCAATCGCGGTGTCCCGGCATTTAGGCTTCTGTCTGCACGGCTGCTTCGGTTTAAAAAAATACTTGACTCTATATTCACTAACAAGCACGACTTTTTTAATGAACGTGTAGCGATGAATTCAGATCAAATATCTCATCACAAGCTTGTCATGTATAACGTAAAGGTAGCTAGTTATGATGATCTATTTTTTATTGAAGATATAGACAATAAGGTATAATATATAATACGTTGTTAATAACGATGATTAAAGTTAGTTTGCCGATAATATACCATCAGAGAGAGAGAGAGAGAGAGAAAGGGGTATTTCCTAAAGCTTGGATGAATGCGTTGATTTTACCAACACGTAAAATTCTCAAGCCAACTGATGTAACGCATCTTAGACCTATAAGTTAATTGCCATAATGGTATTATTTTTCTTAATGAATCAAGTTTTACAAAGCACCACAGTACAACCTCTGCGCTACTGAATCTGTGCGATAATGTTATCCGAGCTATAGACAAAAAAATGACGGTATACTATATCTAGTCGCGATATATTACTCTAAAGCTTTCGATAAGACCAATCACCAACTCTTGCTTTCCAAACTACATTATATTGGTCTTGATGATGTGAGTGTTCAGTTTTTTGAAAATTATCTTCAGAAGCGTACGCATTGTGTCTCTGTAGACAACAGGCTGTCTGAAGTCAGCATAATACCATCGCGTGTCCCTCAGGGTTCCATACTAGGTCCAGTATTATTTCTGATATACACCTTTGATTTGCACAAATCTGTCGTGCATTCTGACTTACAAACTTTTGCTGTTGACACTCAACTTATACACTATTTTGACACCTCTTGTTCGCAAGATGCTGCTATTCTATTAGAGCAGGATCTGAGTAAACTGCAAAAATACTCAAGTGACCACAATCTAACAATTAATCCAGATAAAACGCAAATATTACTATTTTGCTCAGAAGCAATGAGAAGAAATGTGAGAAATTCAGTTAAAGAACATCTAAATGGCTCGCTGTTGCAACTAACACATTCAGCTAAAACTCTGCCAGGATGAGAGCATTGTTTGCCAATCGCCTCTATGTTGATTTTAAGTTATTGCGATATTCTGTACTATCCATGTAGTCAGTTCATGAAGAACGGGCTGCAAATTATTCAAAATAAGTGCATCCATTTGATCCATGGGCTGAGAAAATTTGACCTTGTTAGCGATAAATTCCCTCATATGAAATGGCTAAAAATTGGCAAACTAGTTGAGTACAAGTACTTACTATTTTTGCACAAGTTTATAGCTACGTCAAGGCCTGCTTATTTGAGAAAAAATATTATATTTAGTCATGAAGTTCATAGCAGGAGCATTAGAGACCGTAAAATAATCAGAATATCACCTCACTCTAAAACACTTTTCAAGCGTTGCTTTTCGTATAATGCTGCCAAACTTTACAATGCTTTACCTACCAGGTAAATACAGGGAAATGTCTTCTGCGAATTTCCGTAAGCAAACAATGTACATATATGTATATCTATACACATATTATATATATAGGTGAAAAATTAAAGCTTCCGCCTTTTGTTGGGTACTTCGACAAAATTTAAGCAAGGAGGACTCTTTATACTTTTGTTATTCTCTCTAGCTTTCAGTGGTCTTTGCCATCATCATCAGGAGCTGGCAAAGAGCATTGAAAGCTAGAGTGAATAAAAAAGTATAAAGAGTCCTCCTTGCTTAAATTTTGTCGAAGTACCCAACAAAAGGCGGAAGCTTTAATTTTTCACCTAACTGGTCTAGACGACAATGACCACGTCTCAAGTTCAATATATATATATATATATATATTGACAGATGAAAATGTCAAGATAGCCGCAGGGCACCATCTTGGAAAAAAATTATATGAAAACTGGGGTCTTGTGGCACATCATTTTGAAGCTCCTAACGAGTACTTTATAACCCTAGAATATAAAGTCAACACCTTTATCTACTACAAAATGGTGGTACATTTAGTAATTACCTGAATACATTGACATTTAAGTTGATAATTCGAATAAATACGTTGAGTTCAGTTTAGAAGATGCTGGAAATGGTTGCCTTGAACTTCTTGACACTATAACAGCCGGTCCGTAATTTCGCGTCGAACATTTTCAAACATAGTAACATCGATATTTCTACAAATATTTGTTATTCTCAGCCGTATATCCAATATTGAAGCAGGTTCAGTTTCGTATACCTTTTGCTTCAAATAGCCCCTTAGAAAAAGTCTAAAGCTGTCAAATCTGGCGAGCGAGCTGGCCATTCCTCAGGACCTCGACGGCCAATCCAACGACCGGGTAAATTGTTATCTAAATAATTCCTAACTTGTCTGTAGTAGTATGGTGGAGCACCATTTTGCCGCAATACAATATCAGTATCGAATTCATTAGGATTCGCTTCGACGATTTCGGTGATTAGAGGGTCAATAGTATTTTCCAGCATATCCAAATATAGTTCCCCGGTTAAAGTTCGTTCGATGAATAGAGGCCCCACAATATGATTTCGAAATATCCCAGCCCCAAATTTGATTTTTTGTGTATATTGAGTATGAGCTTCCCGGAAGACGTGAAGATTGGTGTCACTCCAATAACGACAATTTTGTCTATGCACATTACCGTCGAGAAAAAATGTACATTCATCACTAAAACAATTGTTTTGGATATAGGTAGGATGCCGTGCAATGGTTTCCGTCATAGTCTCGCAGAATTCTGTTCTTCGATCAGGGTAATCTTCAGTTAGCTGATGTACCATTTGAATTTTGTATGGATGATACTTATTCTTTTTCAAAAGTCTCCATACAGTAGAAGGACAAACCTCACATACATTCGCGATGGAAGAAGTAGACTGTTGGGGAATTACTATGATCGCACGAATTATTTGAACTTGCTTTCCTTCCGGGATGGTCGGATGACCTGGGGGCTTTTTGTTGTTTACGCTACCAGTAGCTGTAAATTTAGGTACAAGTTCCCTTAAATATTTTTTACAGATAGGACGATTCGGGAAACGATCATTATAAATCCTTTCGGTCCCGTGAAAGTTACGCGTCTCACCATAAATAAAAATCGCTTCGATTTTTTCTTCCAATGGACGAGAATTAACCATTTTAAAAATATGTATGTAGTTCAAACAGTATCTAGCACTAAAATCGAAAACTAAATAAGAATATTTTAACTGTACAATGATGTTTGTTTTCGTACTGATATTCTTGTCACTGTCAACAAAAAATCACAAAACAAGTGTTTATCGCTGTTGCTGTGGATACGGCAGGGAATTACAATTGTTTATAGAGATATTCATGTTAGTGGGTTTTGTGTTTGAGTAATTAGTAATGTACCACCATTTTGTAGTAGGAAAAGGTATCGACTTTATATTCTAGGGTTATAAAGTACTCGTCATGAGCTTCAAAATGATGTGCTACAAGACCCCCGTTTTCATATAATTTTTTTCCAAGATGGCGCCCAGCGACCATCTTGACATTTTCATCTGTCATTTTTACTCTAAAATATGGTATCCACGCATCAATTTCATTACCTCAAATTTTAATTTTTTGAATTGATCCGTTCAAAAAATCAAAGGGGAGGGGGACATTAAAGAAAAGCACTGTATACAGGGTGTCCGCAAAGTTGGGGTTTTCCTTTACACGACGTGTAGATCTTGAAAACATAAGCAATTTTTCTTAGTACCATATACACCAATGCCTTAAGGGAACCGAGATAAAGGGCTCTGCAACATCAAAAATATCTGAATACCGTCCTGTAGCCGAGACATCCCCGAGTGGTACTAGGACACTAGCTCAACCCGACGACAGAACTGGGTCGGGGTCAGTGTGTCAGGTCAGTATGCAACCTTCAACCGACGGTTACGGTCACGCGTGAAGAGGTAAACGAACCCGTATAATCGATTGCGTTTCAAAAAACAACAAGCATTAGAGACGTGGCTAGAGAAGTGCAAGTATCAAAAACTAAAGTGTGGCAAACGCTGCGTGAAGTGGGGCTGTATCCGTTTCACGTCCAACGTGTACAAGCCCTTCAACCTGACGATTTTCCAGCAAGAGTGCGGTTTTGTGAGTGGTTGTTGCATCAACATGACAATATTCCGGACTTTTTGAAGTGCATATTGGTGATAGACGAATCTACGTTCACGCGTAAATTTCGCAACACTCATGTTTGGTCAGTAGAAAATCCGCACGCTGTCCGTCGGGCACATTTTCAACAAACATTTTCGGTGAATGTTTGGGCTGGCATGGTGAATGGTATGCTCATTGGACCATTTATTCTCCCAAATCGATTGGACGGGATGCAATACCTAGACTTTTTACGCAACATTTTGCCTTCCTTGTTTGCCTGCGTCTGCTCGGTAGCGCATCAGCTGATTTTATTTTCTGTTTCAGCGGTATGATTTCGGGCAGAGACTTACTTAGCCCTCTCGTCAACTGGAGAGTGAGTACTTTTTCCTTTATTTTTTTTTACTTGGTCGCCCTCGTTTCACTACACATTACCTTTGTTATTTCAAGGGTAGTTGTTTCTGAAAAGGAAAACCCCAACTTTGCGGACACCCTGTATACATATATATAAACAGAAAAGGATCATGCGGAGAAAGGTATATAACAATTAGAAAAATAATGAGCAACATCCGCAAAAACAAGGAAAGTGAACTAAATTAAATACGTAGTTCTGCTGGTTGGCTTCATCAGACCCGAAATGAATGCACATATGAAACTACAAAAGTAGATACACCTGCCCACACATCAGGATACGGGTGTAACCTGAGGAAACGAAAATGGAGAGAAAAAAACGACACACGAAGTCCACAACAAGAGCCAACCTACACATTGTAGTATAAAATGGCTAGGAGACCTCGAATTTTCAAGGAGACACAACCACGCGGCCGGTTATAGCCATATGCTGTGGTACTTCAAGCCCAAAGGATCTACAAATAGAAAAGTGCGGAAAAAGGTATACCTATAACAAATAGAAAATAATGGGCAAATTCTGTAAAAAGAAAGAAGTGAATTCGAGCAGAAAATAGGATAGGTAACCCGAGCGATACATATTTCTGCTTGTTGGCTTCATCCGGCCCGGAATGAATGCATATATGCAACGTTATATTCGCGGAATTCGCCCATTGTTTTCTATTTGATATATACCTTTTTCCGCATGATCCTTTTCTCTTTGTAGATCCTTTGGGCTTGAAGTACCACAGCAAGTGGCTATAACCGGCCGCGTGGTGGTGGTTAGATGTCGCCTTGAAAATTCGAGGTCTTCTAGCCATTTTATACTACAATGTGTGTAGGTTGGCTCTTGTTTGTGACTTTTTTGTGGCATTTTCTTTCCTCTCCATCTTCGTTTCCTGAGGTTACACCCGTATCCGGATGTATGGGCATGTGTATATACCTTTGTAGTTGCATATGTGCATCCATTTCGGGCCTGATGAAGAAAACAAGCAGAAATACGTATCGCTCGGATTACCTATCTATATTTTCTATATATTTGGACATACTGTACGTGCGACTGTGTCGATCTCATTTTGCTTAATAAACTTAGCCAGACCGGAGTATCTGAATCAGCTTATACTTGGTTTAGAGTCTTTTCTCAGGGGTCGGAAGCAATACGTATCCATGGCACAAACACAAAATGATGCAATTGTGCAAGTGAAATCCTCATCAACCACTGTCAACGTGGGTGTGCCGCAAGGATCCATCTTAAGACAGATTTTATTTAGCATCTATATCAATGATATAGATAAATGTTTTGCTGAGTTCACTTTATATGCAGATGACACGTCTGTTATACTATCTGACATCTATGATGTGAATGTTATATGTAAGTGTAATAGTTTGTTGATTGTTTTAGATGAGTGGTTCTCGAGGCATCACCTGTATCTCAATTCGGATAAAACTTCAGCTTTCCACAATGCTCAAAAAAAGCTCAGTCTCTTAGATCTTAAAATTAAAGATACAAACTTACAATTAGAACACCAAGTAAAGTTCTTAGGCATTCACTTTGACGACAGCCTTAGTTTTAGAATACACTGTACTATGTAGTTGAATACTGAATTCAAACAATTTGAGAACTATTATGAGCATCAATTAATAACACTATATTATGCTCAAGTTGATTCCAGATTGACATAAGTACGTGTTTGTAAATCAGGAAAATGTATTAAGTTATATGGCAGGTGTTGGCTCCAGGCATAGCTGTAGTGACTTACCATTTAAGAAATATCTTATACTGAACCTTCCCTCATTATTTATTTTCGAGATGGTCATATACGACTTCTCGAACCAGAATAATTTTCTTTTAAATAACCAAATCCATAAAGACAACCCTAGGTAAAGCATCCATCTGCATATACCATTCATTTATAGGCTGCCCAAAGATATTAAGTGCAGTCAGTCCGTTATCAGCTTTAAAAAACGCATGAAACATTACTTGACAAATAATACTTTTACGCCGTCAATGAATTTATTAGCTTATAGAAATTTATTCAACTAATCCAATACATGTATTTTCATGTCAAGATTATTATTGTATATACTTGTGTATTTTAGTTTAGTTAGTTGTAACTCTAATTTTCTTTTTGAGGACATATTTTAGGTAGCGCACGTAACGTGCTCTAAATGTACTGACGAAGATAGTTCAGTGTAAGAATAGACTAGGTTAAGCTTCGCTATATTTGTCTCTCTCATGTACTACTAATAAAGGCGTTATTATTATTATTATTATTATTATTATTATTATTATTATTATTGTTATTGTATCAAGAATGAATGTTACCGTTGACGCCATCTGTTGGGGACCGCGCTAGACTCTCCTACTCGCCAGCTGCTTCATAACCGATCTATGTTGGGGCCGTGCCAGTAACTCTCATTGGGATTAAGAAGACCAGGACTACTGCCTTACACCCGCAGTCAGATGGAATTGTGGAGCGCATTAACCGGTATTTGGCTAAGGTGGTCTCTAGCCATCAAAAAGACTGGGATGGTTTTCTTCACCGCTTCTTATTGGCTTACCGATCGTGGATTCATGAAAGCATAGGAGATACCCCGGCTCGAATAGTTATAGGAAGAGAACTTCGTCTCCCATGCGACCTAAAGTTTGGCTGTCCACCAGGAACTGTTATTGCCTGAGAAGACTAGGTAAGTGACCTGCGTAGAAGAATGGACGGCATCTATAGCCAGGTTCGTCTTTCAGTTCAAGGTGCCAGCGACCGGACTAAGGAAGCTTATGAGGTTAACGCCAAAGACCAGAGGTATAACGGTGATACGGTTTGGCTTTACGACCCAAAGAGGCGAAAAGGGCTGTCGCCTAAACTTCAATCATCCTGAGACGCGCCATATAAAGCTCTCGAAGCTATCAATGATCTACAGGATTCACAAGGCACCACGCGGTAAAGCCCGAATTGTTCATTTCAACCGACTTGCCACTTATCATGGAAACAACGAAGATGGAGCGGTGCGGCAAATCGAACCAGAACCAGAGTCGGTATGGCGTGACATCTGAGGTACAGCAAGATCTGCTTACCACTTCACCACAGTATGACCTGGCACACTGTGTGGCTCAAGACTTGCAAATGTCAAGAGGTATAGCAAAGGTCTTTCTTAGGAAGTTTGGAAGAGTGCACGATCTGCGCCGATCTAACCCGGAAGTAGGAGAAGTACTCCAGATAACTGCAGAGGGGAGCAACCGAAAGACCTTCTATCTCGTTACCAAGAAAGCTTCGTATCAGAAACCGAATTACGAGGATGTCTGGAACGCTTTGTGTTCTCTTAGAGAAGTGTTGCTTGCCGAGGACCTGAGAAAACTGGCAATACCTAAGCTGGCATGTGGACTGGACAAACTGGACTGGAGAATCATCCGAAGCATGCTTGAGGTAGTCTTCTGGTATACAGGCATTCGATTTCTGGTATGTTGTCACAGTCCTAGACGGCTGCCTCCTGGAAAGAGTGTGGATTGTTACTTCTTCAAGAACTCCTACTGCAAGAAAGGGCAGTCGTGCTGATATCGACATCCACCGCCAGTAAGATCATTCCGGGACGGAATGTCTTTAGGGAGGGAGGCAGGAGGCAGTGTAACAAGAATGAATAGTACCGTTGGCGTCGTCTGTTGGGGACCGCGCCAGACTCTCCTACTCGCTAGCTGCTTCATGGCCGATCTCTGTTGGGGGCCGTGTCAGCGACTCTCCTTCGGTGGCGACGTCTGTTTAGGACCGTGCCAGTGACTCGCCCTCTAGATCGACGCGAAGTGACCTCGCATATTCTAGACTGCCGCTTTGTGGCTCGCCGGAATCTTCTCTACTCGACGAGTACCTGTGATGCGGACTACATAGGGACGGCTGGGAGATGGTAGTAGAGTAGAGTAGAGTGGAGTATAGTTCAGTCAATGGCGCGACATAAGAATTAGTCAGACATAAATGTTCTACCTAGTCAAGGTAAAAAAATTAGTGCATTCCTTTTTGTGGAATCCTGTGTTTTAATCCACACCCCAAATAACCCAGAAAAACGCTACATTCTTATATTATTATTATTATTATTAGTATTATTATTATTATTATTATATTTTGCGGCGATCACCATATGGAATTTAGAATTACGTTATTTGCTTATCGTGATTCTCGCATTAAGCCCTTTCATTTGATACCAACGTCGTAGGGGTGACTATGAAAAATATAAATCGCCATGTTATAGCGGCAGCAGCATTGGATTTAAAATGACGTCACTTCATCTTGTGTTTCTCTCGACAAGCCCTTTTATTTGATGCATAGATCTTGGGGGTTACTCTAGAAATGATGAATGATATTGGATTCACAATGACGGTAGTTACTTCACATTGTATTGTCACGCAAACTAAACGTGTGTATAAAATTTCAGCTCAATTGGTTAAGGTTTACTGGTTCAAAATTCAGTTCCAACATTTCCCCCCACATACATACTTACTAGCATACCAACAAACAGGTGAAGTTAAATAAAAGCTTGTTATAAGAGAATATATTTATTCAATCAAATGTATCAGGATCAATAAGTTCTTCTTCTTCAGGCTCAGCTTTTTCCTCTTCAAGATGCCCATAAATCACTGGAATACCTGGACAGGTAGATCTGTACTGCGAGCCATGAAACAACTCAAACATGCGATTAACTCTTCCACTTTCATCGAAGTACTTCTTTTCCTTGTCTTCATCATTTTTTCGTGCGTTGCTTTGAAATTCAGATATCTCTCATACCACTTTTTCTCATGTTCTTCTAGTGCGCTCTCACCTTGAGTTGTTATTCGTTCTTTGATGTCGCTAAATTTTTCTCTAAAATTCATATAATTCTGATACCATGTTGAGTCATCAAATTTCAAATCAGACACTGTCTTTTTTGTCTTCGCAAATATTCGTAATTCCAATTCTTTCATTTTATCCATTCCAAGCGGTTTTTGAGTGTCTTCACCCCCTACTTCTGTTTCTTGATGAGATTTCCGTTTTGGTTTTTTCACTCTGAACTTTCCTTTGCCGCAGTCTTTGCCGATACCATTAAAGTAGACATGTTCTCTGTATAATAACGCACTATTTTCACTTGAGACTCCTAAGATAATGGAACAAAAAAAACAGCGTCAAGTCGGTTGACTCTGCACTTACCACGCAATGCCGTCATCAGTTAATAAAGGAATGTATGCATCACTAGTTATACCCTACGAGAAAACAGTTTTTATACAAATATGATACTTTAGATTATTGTAAAATTTAGATACAGGTGTTTGCAGGTGATATAATAATATGAATATTAGATGAAACTATAGACACTGCTTTAAAGATGGTAAATTCTTATGACCAAAACAAATTGATTAAATGTACATAAACTGAAATTGAATGCTTCTAAAACAAAATGTATGCTAATAGGGAAATACTTAAATGAATGCAGTATCACAGGATAAATGGTGAAATAACTGAAATAGTTGAATCATTCAAATTTTTGGGTATATATATTATATAATATATATTATATAATGATTATTTTATGTCTGTTTATAGCTATAAACCTGTTGATTCACTAGTTTGCGAAAACTATTTCAAAAATAAATTGAGCTCTGAATACATTTTTTCATTGAATAAGATTAGTTCAAATGACGTATTACAGGCAATAGGGAGCCTAAAATCTGATGCGAAGGGAATTGATGGTATATCCCTGTCAATGATCCAGCTTTGCCTGCCAGTTATTCTCCATCACATTGTCCACATCTTTAACGACTGTTTGGAAAAAGGCTACTTTCCAAACACATGGAAACAAGCTCTAATTATTCCAATTCCTAAAAAAATGAAACCCACTGAGTATAATGATCTCAGACCTATCAGTTTATTACCAATTTTATCCAAAATTTTAGAAAAAATTATAAAGTTCCAATTGACCGCTTACCTAGAAAAATTCTTTATACTTCCCGACACTCAATCCGGATTTAGAAAAAATTATAGTACAACATCTGCCCTACTTAATCTGCAAGACAATATTTTAAATGCCTTAGATAAGAAAATGGCACTAGCCTTAAATTACATAGGTCTTGACAGTGTGTCCCTTTCATTTTTCGACAGTTACCTTCATCAAAGAACTCAGTGTGTTTTTCTCAATCAAGAAATGTCTCAAGTGACAATAATTCCCTCAGGCGTACCTCAGGGCTCTGTATTGGGGCCGCTTCTGTTCCTCATATATACGTTCGACTTAAGCAAAAGTATTGATAATTCTCATGTCCAGTCATTTGCAGACGATACGCAATTGCTTCATTATTTTAACCCAGATAATGTCAATAATACTACTCAAATTTTACAAAACGATGTTAATAAATTAATTAAATACTCTTTAGATCACAATCTACTTATTAATCCACAAAAATCTAAAATGTTATTATTTTGCGCACAAAGAAAAACATACAATTCAACACAGCTCTTGAACATTCAGATAAATAACCAAATCTTGCAATTTTCTGATTCTGCAAAAATTCTTGGTGTTTTTTTTGATACAAAATTAAGGTTTATTGAACATGTTAAAAGTCTATCTCAGAAAACCTACCTACGGCTGCGCACTCTTATAGCAAACAGGTATTTACTAAATTTTAAGATGCGTAAAAAACTATGTGAAGCATTGGTCATATCTATACTAAATTATTGTAATATCGTATACTATACTTGTTTAGACAATTTCACTAAAAACGTTATTCAAGTTATTCAAAACAATTGTATACGATTCATTTTTGGCTTACGTAAATTTGATCATGTATCGGCGAAATATCCCGTTCTAAACTGGTTAAAAATTAATGACATGGTCAAGTATCACTATTCAGTTTTTGTTCACAAATTGCTGCTCACGTCTAAACCTTATTACTTGAAGTAAAAAATTTCATTTAATAATGATGTTCACTGTAGAACTCTCAGAGAAAATAATATTAGAATACCCTTTTTAAACGCAGTTTTTCTTACAATGTTGCTATTATTTATAATGACCTTCCTAAAGTATATAAAGAATTTTCATTACCTGTCTTTCGACAAAAAGTTAAAACATTATTACTCAACCCTCCAAACATATAATTTACGTAATTATTCATTTCTTTTTTATTCCATCTTTAATTCAGATTAATAATTTTTTGGTGCATTTGGGTTTGGAAAGTATGCCTTTTTCTCTTTTTTTTAAATTTTACTTTCGATGTAATGAACCAAATCTGTTTGTGGATAGTGTATTCTTTTGAACATCTGCTAGAGACTATATGGTTAAGTGTAAGAGTAGCAGCATGCTAAACTTCGCCATATAAGTCTGACATTTGGCTATACTACATGTAATTGTGCATAAATAAAGACGTCTATTATTATTATTATTATATACGTATATACAGCGAGGCCGATCCATGTGTGGAAGGAATATTACTCATAAACAAATACATTTCGGGAAAATCTATTTATGGGATGTTATACATGCCATTTGAGGGCACATTTCTAAAATATTGGCCATTATACAGGGTGTCCCAATTTTGACCTACATATCAAAGTTGTGATTTTTCAAATGAAATGCCTCAAATTATATTCCACATCTGGATAAACCAATTCAAAAGAAGAACATTGATATGACATACAATGAGGTTTTGGTAATTAGCTACTGAGATGTAAGTTTTTTTATCCAGAAAAACCGTGCATTTCGGCAACCCCTCATTTCGCCATTTTGAAATTTGGAGTGCTGAATTTTGAATAAAAAAAGCTTAAACACCTCAGCTTTTATCTTGTTTGTTACTTTTTCGAATTTTCAGTTTTGCTCATACAGGGTCGTCAAAAACGCGAATTGTAATTTTTTCATAAATTTCAAATGCATCACCCTGTATATTTGTGCATGTTTGGATTCAACTTTTTATAGGCTTTTTTTTGGTTTAAGATTTGATTCAGATAAAATAACTTTGAGTTATCAAGCTTTTAATAGAACAACAGACCAAAATTAAGGAAAAAATCACATCATCCATGGAAACAAACGACAAACAGTGGGCTAGTTCCAATTTGCCACTTAGGCCCGTATCGTCAGTCGTCCCTACAATTGTAGGGCGCCTTCATGGCCTCCTTGATTGTCATAGTTTTCTACTTCTCCGTGTCAGCGCTCTATTTTGAGGTTATGTCACAAACATCTATTTGCATCAAATTGTGCTTGCTTTTGTATCATGTTTTATCAGCATGAAATTTCCTACAATTTAAAAAGAAAACATATCATCTCAATAGGAAAGCGCTGACGCTGACACGGGACAAGTGTAATCTAGAAATTTTTGAAGGAGAGAAAATAGTATGACAATCAAGGAGGCCATAAACGTGCCCTACAATTGTAGGGACGACTGACGATACGGGCCTTAGAGTACAGATTTGACGTAAAAGCTAATAACAATCAGAACAGTATAAATCAGCTTCAAGCGTAATAGAGGAAAACAAAATAACTATAACAATAACGTAAACAAACAACTGTCACTACTCAAGTACTTGAAAATATCTCCACCAGGTTGAATACACAGCCGTAGTCTTTGGATAAATGACCGTTGGACATCCGGGGTAGATGGTGGATATCTATAAATCTCTTGCTTAACGTAGCCCCATAGAAAAAAGTCCATCGGTGTCATATCTGGTGATCTAGGAGGCCAAGATATAGGTCTATCAGGACCGATCCAACGATTGTTACTCCAGGTGTCCAAATAGTTACGCACACGATTATGATAATGCGCAGGTGCGCCGTCATGTTGGAAGTACATATGCATCCGAGTTTGCAAGCAAAAGCTCGATCAAAAAATTCAAATATTAATTACCTGTTAATCTGTTGTCGAAAGAGAAAGGCCCTATAACTTGTCTGCCAATAACTCCTCCTCAAACATTCAAGCTCCATTTATTTTTGAAATCTATTTGCCTAACCCAGTAAGTGTTTTCCGTCGCATTGATGAATGCATAGGTGATATGGATGGTACCTATGCTTGTGGATAATCCTTTGGACAGAAGTTCTGCATATATCAGTTTCTGCTCCAATTTGCCGTGCACTTAAATGGGGATTTTCCTGCAACTTTAATAGAACCTCCAACTGATTCACCTCATTGGTGACACTTGGATTATTTATACATTTTTTACTATATTGCACTGCTCCACTTGATTCAAACACGTTTTTATTGTAATGCTCACAAAACTAATTTTGACAGTTTGTAACTAATCAACAATTTATTTGTTTCCAAGGATGATGCGATATTTTAGGGAATTAGGTCGTTCCATAAAAGACGTGCTAATAACCGAAAAAATAGTCGTAAAAACCCTTTTGTGTCTAGTATCAAAAAAAGCTTATAAGAAATTGAATCCAAACTTGCATAAATATACAGGGTGATGCATTTGAAATTTTTGAAAAAAACTACAATTTGCGTTTTTGACCACCCTGTATGAGCAAAAATTAAAATTCGAAAAAGTAACAAATAAGATAAAAGCTGAGGTGTGTAAGTTTTCTTTGATACAAAATTCAGCACCCCAAATTTCAAAATGGCGGACTGGGGGATTACCGAACTGGGGGGTTTTTCTTTTTTTTTTTTTTTTTTTTTTTATATCGAAACAGCCGCGCAGGCAGAAGCCTAAATGCCGGAACACCGCGGCTGCTATGATGATCCCAAAGAAATTTTGTTAATACGATTTTTGAACTGCCTAAGGTTAGTAGAACTGGGAAAAGCTTCCTCCCGTAGATTGTTCCACAATCTAGACACCCTCGGGACAAAGGAGCGGTCGTATCGGCCAGTTCTGGATGTACGAAGTTTGACACGGTTAGGATGGGACGCCGAAGTCAGGCGGGTCTGTCTGGCAGGCACATCGCTCGGCGGCATCATAGAAGAGAGCTCTGAGGAGCAAAGCCCGTTGGTGTAGCGATAGAAAAGAGCTAGATCGCCGACGGCCCGCCGGTGCGAAAGAGTCCCGAGACTGTCTGTTAGAGAAGAGTCATCGATCAGTCGGACCGCCCTCCTCTGGACAGCATCGAGCATGGACAATGTAGTCGGGGCGGCAGCACCCCAAATGTGTGAGCAGTACTCGAGGCTAGGCCTTATCTGGGCCTTGTATAGAGTGAGAAGGTCATGCGGAGAAAAGTACTTCTTAGCCCTAAACAAATAGCCTAGCTTTTTCCTAGCAGCTGCAGCTATTGAAGAGATGTGTTCGTGCCAGATCAGGTCCTCGGTGATCTGGACTCCGACCAGCCGAAATGAATGGCTCTTTGGTAGAACTCGACCGTCCATCGAAACTGTATGAGCGCTAGGACGCTTTTTGTTCGTCAAAGTACAGTACTGTGTTTTGGAAGCATTGAACTGTACAAGATTGTTGCGTCCCCAAGCAGTGATAGCCTCCAGGTCTCTTGTCAGAGAAGAAGTCGTCGCTAGTCTTCTTTTTTCCAGCTCAGCGGCAGAGATCGGCTTGTCACTCTGAATTCCTGCATGTAGAGTGCTGTCATCAGCGAAGCTGTGGATTGGGTTGATCGTGCAGGAGAGGAGGTCGTTGATATGTAAGAGAAACAGTGTTGGAGCCAAGACCGATCCCTGGGGAACACCGGCGTTGACGTTGTGGGATGAAGAGGAGAATCCGTCAATTACGACGGATATCTTGCGGCCAGAGATAAAGTCAGCCACCCATCTGCAAAGCTTTTCTGGGAGGCCGTAGGATGGAAGTTTGCTTAAGAGGGCAGCGTGCCACAGCTGATCGAACGCCTTCGTGATGTCAAGAGCAACGACATGAGCCTCACCATGAGACTGGATGAGTTTACTCCACAGTTGCGTGACGTAAGCTAGGTCCCCTGTGGATCGTTGGTGCCGGAAACCGTACTGCCTGTCGCTAATCAAGCTGTGACGTTCGAGGTAGTCCAGAAGCTCGCGGTTTATGCACCTCTCCATCACTTTACTTATAACAGAAAGCAGAGCTATAGGCCTGTAGTTGTAAGGGTCGGTTTTAGATCCTTTTTTTGGGATGGGCTGTACATGAGCAAATTTCCAGTTTTCTGGGAAGGTGCCGGATTCATAAGATATCTGGAAGAGACGCGAAAGAACTGGAGCAAGCTCCGCTGCACATCTCTTCAGTACAATGGCAGGAATCAAGTCCGGACCAGAAGCTTTGTTGATGTCGAGCGACAAGAGCACTCGTCTTACGGTCTTATGCCTGAATGTTACCTCCCGCATAGTGTGGGGAACCCTTTGAATTGACGGCACTTGGGCGTTGGTGGGGACGTCCATGGTGGAGTTGGCAGCAAATATCTTGGCTAGCACTTCCGCCTTGGCCTTTGAGTCGAATACAATAGTTCCATCCTGACACGTAAGTGGTGGAAGGCTACTGTGTGAGAAGTTCTTTTCAATCTGCTTGGCCAGCGTCCAGAAAGACCGACTGCCATTGCGCTGCAACATTACCCTGTGCCTAACTTTTATATCATGCTGGTTTTTGGCATTGCGAACCGCTTCGTTATATTTGTTTCTGGACTCGACGTCGGCTTGTCTGTTCTCTACAGTGGGGTTTTGTAAGTAGGTTCTGTGGGCCTTGATCTTCTGCTGGCGAGCAGTGTCACACGATTTGTTGAACCAGCCGTTGGACCCTGGTTTAGGAACTTTCACTGTGTGAGGGATGTATTCCTCCATTCCGACGTGGATAATTTCGGTTATTGAAGAACAGACAGTCGACGCATCCGCGTCCGTGAAACAGACATCTCTCCAAGGAAAGCTAGAGAAGAAGTCTCTGAGCCCCTCCCAGTCGGCATGTCCGTAATGCCAAGTTTTGTGGCCTGTGCGAGTTTCTGCTGCCACAGCGGCTTCGGACCGAAACCTAACCTCCACAACACCGTGATCTGAGTTACCCAGGGGGGACAGGACAGCAGTGCTGTAAGGGGCAGGATGCGTGGTCAGAAAGAGATCCAGCAGGCTACTGGCGTGTGACGAGACGCGGGGGAAAAAAGTAGGGCTCGTCACCAGCTGGGTCAGCCCTTGAGTAAGAGCGAACGCTTCGACTGCACGACCTGCTGCATCGGTCTTATTTGAGCCCAACCAAAGCTCATTATGGGCATTGAAATCACCGAGAAGAACTACCTCTGAAGCGGGGTGATTGATGTTCAGGAAGTCGATCAGGACGGCGAGGTATTCGAGTAGGTCATCCCAGTTATGGTTCGAGGGAGAGCGATAAAGGCAGCAAATAAATTTGGGTGAAGTTTTGGAGTTGAGGCGAAGCCACAGAATGTCCTTCCGGTCTGATTCCAAAGAAAGATCCCTGGAGCAGGAAAGACTGCTGCGGACAAAAGCCACAACTCCCCCGTTCTTTCTCAGATTGGAGTGCACCTCGTAGTTTGGGAAGTTGAGATGATTAATCGGTGCAGTCTCTGAGATTTTTGTCTCCGCCAAGAAAAGCACGGCGGGACGATTGGATTGCAGGTAGTGATGAACAGCATCAATGTTGCTATTGATCCCGCAGATGTTCGAAAAACAAATTTTATCTTCGATGTTGTTCCCTCGAGCCCACCCTCCACCCGGACATTCCGAGAGTGGAGTGAGTTTACGTCCGGAGTTTTTAGTGCTCGAGGGATCCATCATCATTAATTTCTTTGTTTTGTTAGATAACCGACTGCATAGCTTAGGTGTGGAAACATGCGGACATTTATAAGACACCCTGGGAAAAGCTAGCGGGTGGTACTGCCTCGGTCGATTGGTCCTTGTCTACCACCTTCTTTTTACGTGTTAGTGATGTTAAATAGACCTAAAGTGGCCCGTTGGCGGACTTGTACCGCCACCCGGCAATCGGTACTGAGGTATTCCTTAACGCGTGGACAATCACTTGGACGGGAAGAAGTTGTATACTGGATACAACAACTTCCGGAACAAGCATTTGCCACGGCCCTCGCTCAGTAGGGCAGACAGAACACCTTATATCTCAGTAGCTAATTATCAAAGCCCCATAGTATGTTATACCAATTTTCTCCTGTTGAATTGGTTTATCCAAATATGCAATAAATTTGAGGCATTTCATTTGAAAAATCACAACTTTGATATGTAGGTCGAAATTGGGACACCCTGTATAATGGCCAATATTTTAGAAATGTGCCCTCAAATGGCATGTATAACATCCCATAAATAGATTCTCCCAAATTGTATTTGTTTATGAGTAATATTCCGTCCACACATGAATGGGTCACTCTGTATATATATATATATGTATACTATTATAATATTATTTTTCGACCTACAGTCTATGACAGTAGGTTTTCTCCTAAGAGGAAACCGTATCGTATAGCAAAGATAAAAATAAAGGGAAAATGAATAGACCACTTCTATCTTACCATGCCACTCTTTTCCTTTAAAATCAAGCAGAAGTAGATGTCCAGCAGGCCTATTATCTACAAAATTGCACATCACCGCTAAACTTTCATTTGTTACGAACATCCCTTCTCCATTGAATTTGCTGTCTTTTAGCTCTCCATAATATTGATTCCCATTTGGAAACTTTATCTCTACAGTATTTATAAGTTTGTCATCTAACCAGGCACCTTTGTACGTTTGGCCGTCCTTAGTTGTGTATGTTCCTAAGCCTGTAAAATATGAAGGATATACAGGGTGTTCCTTAATGTTTGCGTCAAAATTATCTGCTTTTTTATACCGAAGCCGCCACGCAGGCGAAGCGACCGCAATTGATAAGCATAAAATGAACTTAAGGAAACTTTTATTAATCCGATTTTTGAACTGCCCAAGATTAGTAGAACAGAGAAAAGCCTCCTGTAGATTGTTTCACAATCTCGATACCCTAGGGACAAAGGATCGGTCGTATCGGCCAGTTCTGGATGTACGAAGTCCAACACGGACATCGCGCGGCGGCATCATGGAAGAGATCTCTGAGGAGCAAAGCGCGTTGGTAGCTAGATCGCCGACGGCCCGTCGGTGCCAAATGGTCGCGAGACTGTCAGTTAGAGAAGAGTCATCGATCAGTAGGACAACCCTGCTCTGTGTAGCACCGGGCATAGATAATGTAATCAGCCCCAAATCTGTATGCAGTACTTGAGGCTAGGTCTTATCTGGGCCTTGTAGAGGGTAAAGAAATCATGTGGGGAAAAGTAAGAGGGCAGCATGCCACAGCTCATCGAACGCTTACGTGATACAAAGAGCAACGGCACTAGCCTCACCATAAGACTGCTTGAGTTTACTCCACAGTTGCGTGGCGTAAGCTAGGAGATCCTTCGAAGATCGTGGTGCCGGAAACATACTATATATCTGTCGGTAATCAAGCCGTGACGTTCGCGGTACTCCAGAAGCTCCCAATTTATGCTTTATGCTTTACTTTTAACAGAAAGCATATCTATAACAGGCCTGTAGTTGTATAACTACATTAAAAGGCTATATAAACCCGTCGTAAATGTCACACTATTCAAACATACTTTGATCTACTTTGCATATTTTGATATCTTTTGAAAATCAATAACAAAATGGAGTCAGATTAGGGGTATTTTTCTGTACTTAATTCAGTAAAAAAATTAAACTGGGTCTACCTTCTCTCCAAACAAGCCCAGATCTGTGCGCACAATATTCTCCTTCGTATATATCACCATTGGGAAATTCAAATTTAGAAGCACCTCTACAAAAATCTGGATCCAAATAACTCAAATCAATCTTTTCCTGGATTCCACTTATATCGGTCATTTTTCTATTTGATTTTGGCCTTGTCAGTTTTTTTCAAAATTGACGCGTCCGTGTTAGAGAAAATGTCAAAGCGCCCACCCAAAAGTAGGTCTTCGAAATTCAACAGGAACTTCTGGAATTTATTTTGTTGTTTGAAGTTAAAGGTATATGGTCATATAATGTGGTGTCTAACACTTATAAATGAAAACTGTGGGCCCTTTTTATGCTGTAGGCGAGCTTATTATAACCTTAAGATTTATTTAAGAACCAGTTGGTTTTAAATGCAATTTATTTCTCGCAGTTTTAACGCATAAGGATGCGGAAAGTACTTAATAAATCGTTGGATAGCACTTGGGCTTGTATAATTTGGCCTAGTCCTGCAACTAGACGTTTCATTAGAATACGAGCAATGTTTTCATTTACAATTTCAATGAAACGCAGTATATTTCAGAGCGAAGCAGATGAAGCTTGCCAGGTCGACGAGTGCTCCTTAACCAGCTTGAACGAAGAGAACAGCAATGAAGAATTAAACAGAATTCAGGTGGAGCTAACAGCCAAACCACAACTCAACATCAACATTTTACACCAAAATTCCGAGCTACCTCTGGCAGAAGAATTCAAAACTTCTCTTGGCAAATTAGACTCGCTGATCGATACACTCAATAGTTTAAAAGTTTACAAACCAGAATCAGAGAAAGAACCTGAACCAGACATTGTTTTGAAGGAAGAGCAAAGTAAGGAAGGTCTAAAGTTTAATGTAGCTCTTAACAATGCTTGCATCAAATGTAAAATACGAAGAGATAAACATACATTGAGTATAGTAAACAATAGAGATTCTCTATATCAAACTCATGGGTTTGCAAAGTGTGACGCAGAACTCATGGTACATCAGGATGATTTTCCGAAAGACCCTGAAGAATTTAAAGAGAACAAAGAAGACCTCCTAGGTGGGCAGCTTTTGAGGGCCAATGGACAGCACAAAACACGAAATTTCGGGATGTTTTCAAAAATATGCAAACACCTTAGGCTGATTAAAAATGGCGTAATCGCAAGGAAACGAATCCTGTGCATTGTAGAGAGGGACGATAAATATAGGTTTTCTTTTAGATTTGGAGACTTAAGGAGCTGGTTCGCTTCTGATTGTGATCTTAAGAAGGAGAAAGTATTAGTTAAAACTGAAAGTGTCATGTTCATGGAAGCTAAGATTAGAGCGATTAATTTTTGCAAGTTTCACCGGCTGTTGAAGGTCACAAAGACGAAAAAGAAAAAAGCGAAAATAAGTTTGTGAAATTGTCTGTAACGGAGAAATATAATATTGTGAATGGTATATAGTGTGGTTGATTGCTAGCAAAGAGGTATTTTTCGAAGTATTACCGAGAAACATTAACGACACATCTTTAATTTCACTAGTTTTCCAGTTAATTTAGTTTGCGCATTCACCACTTTTCACAAATATTAGCCAAAAACTTTGCGCTAAACGGCTTTTAGTCCGGAAGTAATAAGATAGTCCGTCAAAATGTAAATTTTTAACACTCTCTCCCAGAATCGTAGGGTAAATCGTGAAACAATAATAACGCATCTTCTTTAATCGCATCAGTTGGCCCATTCTTCAGCTTGGAATCAACGGAACGTAGATTTTCAGAACTTTCCAAAACTATTTTTCACTTTTCAATCAAAACAAGTATTGATCCATTAGGCAAATAGTAAAACGTCATTTTGATGTCATATGAATTATGGTTGCCTGATATGTCATGATTAAATAGCTAGTGATGGGAAATTTATTTATTTAACAAATAGCAATTACATATATACCTGTATGAATATTTTTTTAACTTTATATCAGATTTTGTGGTAACGCTTCGAAAGTGTAACGCTTCGAAAGTAATAAAAAAGTCCATCAAAATATCCATATCACTATCCTGTAGGCCAGGGCGCCTGTAGACAGTACATACTGATTTTATTGCATTATCAATTTGTAACAAACCTGCTCTGAATATTTGAAAACATTATTTTAGAAAAACATTAATAGCTAGCAGGTAGAATACGTTAATCAATGTAAGTATTTGGTCAACATTTAATAATATAGTACAGATAAATGTTCTAAACAATATTGTTATCATAGTAACCATTTCTGACAAGCCATCTAACATTGTTATTTTATGCTTGAAATTGTTGTCTAGCAATCAATTTCTGCGCATTTTTCGATGTATTAAGTACTTAAAGCGGATACCTGCTTTTTGTATAAGTATTTCACCATTGTTGAGGGGTCCTATTTATAGTTATTTTTTTCTGATAATCGCAATTATAGGGTACTGTACTACTACTTGGTATATTTTACGAAATAACTTATTAATGGCATTTTGAAATCAATGATAATGCAAAGTAATATTATTTTGCATGTTTCTATCAAAATACACAACAAAAAACTTATTCAAATACTAAGAGCTTAGAATAATAGGTATTAAAAAAAATTGCGAACAGTATACATATATTCTACAGAAATATGAAAACAATGCTCTTTTTCCGGATAGTTTTTCATTCCAACCAGTTGAAGATAATATGGTTCTTAATATATTAAGAGAAATCAAAAGTACGTCGACAGGTAACGATGATTTAAATATTATAATGATTGAGCTTTGCTTTTCTCATATCTTGCCTTTCTTTAAGCTGGAAAAGGCAATGGTAGTCCCGCTACCAAAAAAATCGACTTACATGTTACCGGCATTTTGCAAATTTCTGGAGAAGATTATTGCGATGCAGTTGACAATATATAGAGGCTTAAGCTGTTTTACCAGATATTCAGTCTGTGTTTAGACGAGGCTATGGATGCTCAACTGCACTTCTAAAAATTACCGATGATATTATAGCGGCAAAGGATGCAAGTGAGTATACCTTATTAATATTGTTAGACTTCACTCGTGCTTTGATCATTTTCTCTTATTGAAACTATTAAAAGTTCATGAATATGTCATCCGGAGTACCTCAAGGTTCCGTGTTAGGCCCTTTGTTGTTCATCATATATACAAGTCAATTAGCTTCAACTTTACAAAATACTAAACTAGATCTTTATGCTGATGATACGCAGTTATATCTCTCGTTCAAAAGAAAAGATGTAAGAGCAACTTGTGCGAAATTAAATATTGATCTCAATAATTTTATAAACTCGGCCACAGATCACTGTTCGATGAACAATGCAGATGAATTAAAGATGTTATTTGGTCCTAAGCAGCACTACGATAATGGAAAATCATATATTCAAATACAAATTGGTGATGTGGACATTCCCTTATCAGAACAAGCTAAAAGTCTTGGAGTACTTGATTGTGAACTCAGGTTTAAGTCGCATATAAACGAACTGTTGCAAAAAATGTATGCTGCCATGAAGCTGATGTGTGTTAACAGAAATTATCTTTTTAAAAAAACTAAAATAATTCTATGTGATAGTCTGGATCTATCATTTCTAAATCATGCTGATGTTGTATATGGTCCCCATTTAACATCTGTGTATAAACAAAAAATTCAAAAAGTGCAAAATTCTTGCTTAAGTCTAATCTATGATATACACAGGCCAAGCAGAGTCTCACACAAATTATATGATGTAGGGTGGCTAAACATGTATAACAGACGGGTATTGCACGCGGCTTGTTTATATCATGCTCAACAGCCAATATACCTTTACAATAAAATAAAATTTCGCACCGATGTACTCACTTTAAATGTAAGATTTAAGGGGCTACTGTCTCCTCCTAAGTTTCACCATGAATTTCTTAAACCAAGTTTCACCTACCAAATTTATAGTGCTTACAATGGTTTTTCGCAAGAAATCTAAACATTTAATATCGTAAAATTCAAGAGCCAGGTCAAACGGACATTATTTAGCAAACAGAGCTGATTATTATATGGACAATGCAAGTTTAATATTTTATTATTATTATTTTTGTTTAGTGTATGATATGTTGGTTGAATGTATTATTATTTAACAGGGTTAAGTGGAAGAACAGATGTGTGCCACATTAGTGGCGGACATCTGAACTTCGCCCTTCGCCAAACTCTTTTTTTATACAAATGTATGTTTATTAGTTGATGTTTGGCGAATAAAGACGTTTATTATTATTATTATTATTTGTTTTTGGTTGGTCTTCCACCGTTACACACGGGGTATGTACACAACAGAGAAGGAATTCACCTCAGCCTATTGCGAACTATGTGACATGTTTGCAATATTGCGGCTTTCTGCATCAATGCAATAAAATGCGCTGGAACTTTGATTTTCTCTAAGTGAGAGTGGAGATTCATAGAGACTACCCCTTCCACAGACACTGCTACTGGTATTATGCAGACCTCTGATAGTTTCCAAATGTTTTTGATTTCAATGGCAAGGTTTTGATACTTTTCAGCCTTGGTGTATTCGGTTCTGATTATGTTTGCTGTGAGTGGCACTGCGATATCAATTATGTATGCTTTCCGTTTATTTTTATCGATCAGTAGTATGTCTGGCCGGTTATAGTCAACTGTTTTATCGGTTATGACTGCCCCGTCCTAGTGCAATAGGGCCAACTGATTCTGGAGTACTGGGAATGGTGTATATTATATAATATAGCGCGGTTGACTCAATGAGATTATAATTTTGAGCTAACGTGGAGTGTATTATTTTGGCTACAAAATGAACATGTTGCAGCTGGAGGTGATGTGTTCTATTGCTTCACCTGGCGTATGGCATTTTCTACATACGTCGTGTGTATTCAGGCCTAGTATATGGCGTTCATAGTTTCTAGTTCGAATAACCTTATCCTGAATATCACATAGAAAACCCTCCGATTCCGTATGTAGGTAGCCTTTCACAAAAATTGATCGTGAGGACTTTTTATCAATTCCATCTTTTTCAAGTGTTACAGGATATCTCCCGTGAAGGGCTTTCTCTTTCCATCTGTTGAGCAGGTCAGTCGACGTCGGTGTTGATCGATCTGGGGATTCATGATTTCTGCCCAAATTCACGGGAGTGATGCTGCTGTCCATAGCTGTAATGCTTCTAATGTTTTGGCCATTGATGTTGCAAATATATCGACGAAGCTTGGACACTTGCTCTTTGCAAAGACGCTCAACATTTATCAGTTCTCTTCCCCTAAGGGTACTAGGTAAGTATACTCTTTCCGTGGCAGATTTTGGATGTAGCATACGAAATTTGGAGTTTTCTAGTTTCTCGATCGATTTCAGCTAGGTTTGTATCGCTCCATTTAATAACGCCAAAGCTAAATGACAGCACTGGCACAGCCCAAGCATTTATTGCCATTTTTTGAATTAAGTTTGGTGTTGAGGAGCTTTGTTATCCTGCTGATGTATTTTTGCTTTACGATTGCTTTTAAGTTGGTGTGATCCAACCCTGGGTTTTGTTGAAAACCTAGGCTTCTGGGGATAACATAGCTATGTTACATATGCTAGTTGCGGTGGGTACGATTTTACCCATATTCATTTTGAATATTCCACACTTATCCAACCCGAACCGCATGCCGATGTCCTCATCACTGAATATTTGTGCTGTATGGATGAGGGATGACAAATGATCTTCTAACTAGGCAAACAGCTTTATATCATCCATATACATCAAGTGGGTGACTCTGTCATTGTGGTGCTTATTTACTTTGTAACCCGCTGAGCTCCTATTCAACAACTGTTATAATGGGTTCACTGCAAGACAGAACCATATTGGGCTAAGACTGTCGCCTTGCTAAATTTCTACGTTACCTAGCTTAACTTTGTCCACAAATAGCGTGGAACTCCACTATTTCATCCAAGTGGTTAAACATGTTTGTATTGCAGGGTTGATCTTATATAGGCCCAGCACCTCAAGTTACCAAACGTGAGGAACATAATCAAATGCCTTGCTATAATATATATATATAGCAAGTATACAGATTTCGTTGTTTTAGTTGGGCACTTTTAACTATTATGGCATCTAAAGCTATGTAACAACACCGCGAACCGAACCACGCGACGAACCGCGCCGCGCAAGTGTAGACGGTGAAAAAAACGCCGTCGCGAACCTGATATAAGCGTTCAGCTCGCCTTTCGGCCCGATCCAGACTGTCGGTTTTTCAGCGTAAGAGCCGTTTTACACACAAGAGAATTACTCCGAAAATTATGGTCATAATTATACTGAAAATTTGCATGGAAAAAATATTGAAGATTTTCTCTACAACCTGTATGACACAAGCAAACAAAATTTCGGAGTAATTCATATGATACGCCTGCGCATTAGAGTTATATTTTCAAATGGACATAACCTTAACGGGTATGACGTCCAATATAATCGGAAAGACAACAGACTTCGATAATTTAAATTCATTTTAGAAATCGAGATCTTGGTTAATATTATAAAACTTCTCAATGCTTGGACTATCGCATCCAGCGCCTGACGCCGCAAATTTCTGTTTTTGTAATTGGGTGACTTCACCTTGTACAGGTTTGGCCATTTTTGGTACTCCTCCAACAACATTGTAAATTCTTCCCGATTCCACGACATTATGAATAAACAATAACAATAAACGCTCCTTCCTACGACTCGAACAGGACCACTCCCACAAATGTTAAGTGAGGTTATGTTGTTGTTGTTGTCGTTGACATTTGATATTGACATGCACGGAAATAACCCTCTGCGCCGATTCTCGCGCATATAATATAGAACGGGTTTTATATTTTTACCATGAAAATTTTCACAAGAATTCTTTTACGTGTAATACGACAGCAAAAATTTTCGGCATAATTATGACCATAATTTTCGGAGTAATTCTCTTGTGTGTAAAACGGCTCTAACGCGTAACATCAAAGGAAAGGCTCGCGACGAAGTTGCGCATGTTTGGACAGGGATATTGGTGCGGCGAGCACGCGCTCATATGAGTAAATGGATAAAGCCCGTGAAGAAAAGAAGGAATGGTCGGAGGAGAAAACTCTTTTGCTTATACTTGACTTCGAAGTTGAGTCATTTATTTTAACAGTGAGTAGATCTGATCAAAAGAAATGTTTTTTTCCTTTAACATTTTTCTGGTAAAATTAAATAGTAGATGTCTTATGGGGATTCGGTCTCAAAACTTCCAAAATCCGCCACCAGAGGCGCTGGCGTCGCGCGCCATTGACAGGTTGT